>JAXQJQ010000018.1:194946-409534 GCA_037042055.1 Penicillium sp. S103-07 | reverse complement strand
GGCAGAAAACGCGGCAGAAAACGCGGCAGAAAATAGGCGGTAAAATCATGGTTTCAAACTTATGAACACCCACTGTATGGGACGCAAGAGCCGTCACACACGGGTATCGCTTCCTGCAACGGGAGAGCTTCTCCTCGTCTAGGGCTGCCAGTGGCCAATTGATAGCGCAGGTACAGCTGGCCGGGTTGAAATCCCCTCTCGATGACTCCATGGTGCAGGGACTTGCCCGATCGGGGGGAGGGGGAGAGTACTCGTAGTCGAGACCCGATTACGGTGTAGCCGTGCGAGGCCTGATAGCTAGGCCCATACTCACAGAGTCCCGACCTAGTTATACGGAGGGCTTTGAGTATATTTTTTTTTTTTTTGGCAGTCAGCTCCAATTCGTGTATAGTCAGCGTTACCTGACCGTTGCCTAGAAAAAAGGGAAATCTGCATGTGGCGGACGGAGGACTTTTGTGTGGCTTGTTTTGGCTGCAGCTCTGAGACAGGCTGCTTATCCACACATTACGTATACTTCCTATCTTCCTCCCAGGTCCCCTAACACCACCTCGTGAACGCAACTTTTCCAACCCTCAAGATGTGAGCTGGCCGTGTCTACAATCGAAAACCACATCCAAGTATGAAGGGCAGCCCGGGAATGTTGTCCTCCTGGAATTCGGGGGGAAAGCTTTGTCAGCCACGCCGACCAATGTTACCCGGTGGGGCCGCGCACCGATTTGGTATTCGGTTTACTGTGCGCCGCGTCACTTCGAGTCGTGTAAACACTGCTCTCTTCACCTCAGGGACGGCGAAATCCCACGAACTGCGGTTTTGGCCGGTCGGGTAGATAGCAACCGTATGTAAACCTTACTATAGATCAATTACTGGAGAGTGCACATGCCGGCGCAGGGAATCACGGGTCAAAGCAGCAAGGACGTGCGCACTGAAGTATCCACCGAGCTAGCGGCAATGCCGGGATACTCAACATCCTCCGATAGAAACGGTCACCCCGTGACTGTGATTCCCGCCCTTTCTCCTCTCTCCTCTTCCTCACCATCATCACCATCATCCTCCCCGGCCATCGCACGAGGGAGACGATGCGCTTGCCCTTCTGAGACTTGCGAGGCCTTGAACGTCTGGTGGGGGATTAGCAGGCAACCGCTAACCCGATCGCCCTCCGTGCCCTATTCAACACTGCCCCGTCGATATTGAAAACTCGACTCGGATCCCAATTTGCGATTTTCTCGGTCCCAAGCCACCTCAACTGCGACCTTACTTCGAGCCCGTGGACGTGAACGTGCTCGGTGAAATTGGGGGTTCACGGATAATAAACACCGCCCGAATCGCTGGGTTTCAAGACACCCGAACTCCAGCTCGCCATGCGTCTCACACTTCTCGTCTCGACATTTGCCCTAGTGGCTCGGTCAGCGGCTGGCAGTTTGGCCTTCTGCGCTACTGAAAACACGGGATCCTCCTATTCGGCCGGTACGTCGACTTGAACCTTTTTGCTTTTTGTCCCCGGGTTCGTTATGCTAACGACGCCTCAGTTCTCGATACCTACCAGTCCAACGGAGCGTGCGAAGAAACCTGTGCCAGCTATGCCCTGGGAGTCTTGCAGGGAAAGAAGTGCTGGTGCTCGAACGTGGCTCCGTCAAGCGACTCTCAGAAAGATGTCTCCGATTGTTCGACTGGATGTCCTGGCTACCCGTCTGACAGCTGTGGAAGCGCATCCAAGGGCGTCTGGGCCTATGTGCAGATCTCGGGCAAGTCTATCTCTAGCACCGCCGGTGGTGGCGGATTGTCTACCTCTACTTCGGTAAGTTTTCCCTGATTTGTTCCCCCGTCCGCGTGCACGTGGAATCGATGAACTACCCGTCCCCTTATGGCCGGGTGTATGCTGTGTGCTCTTTCATGAATTGTATCTCATCGTTGAGATATAGGGCACCACCTCTAGTTCATCGACGGATACGATGACGTCCCTAAATGTATCTCCCGGGCGCGCACCTCAAACGATAAGTTCTCGGAAACTAACGTTTGCCTACAGGCCACCAATACCGGTTCCACCACGGGAAGCGTCGTCAAGGAGACTACCAACGCTGGCGGCCAGGTCAAGACGATCACCGTTTCAGGGGCTAGTTCAACCTCTGGGCTTGACGTCTCTGCCGCCAATTCTGACAGTCACGGGTCCAGCCTGAGCGGAGGCTCCATTGCCGGAATCGTCATCGGTGTGATTGGAGGTCTCGCTCTTGTCGGTGCCCTGATCTTCATGGTCTTCTTCTACCGGAAGCGTGCTCGTTCGGCCAGCCCCGTCCCCAGCCAAGACATGACCGACAACCGAACCAGCCAGGGTTCCAGCTTCGTACGGGGTGTCTTCCCTCAGGGCCATGTCCAAGACCTGTCTGGATCGTCTTCCCTGGGTCGCAAGCACACCTTCACCGATAATCGGTTGAAGACCGACATCTACCCCAACGGTCCCCGAGACAGCAGTGTGTCGCTTCAGGACAACGAGGACTACTCGCGACCTGTCCTTCGAGTACGTTCTCAATTCTTTGGCAATACAACGATCTATGCTAACGGAATTTCCAGGTGACCAACGCCGATTAAATATGATCTGACCGCCATCCATTCTTTCTTCTCACCCACCGCTTCCCAAAATGATCGGCTCCTCCATTATTTTGTGCGCAGCTACCGCCCAAAACAGCTCTGTTATGATACCCTATTGTCACTTGAATTCTTTCCTTCTATTATCCGTGGCGGCCGGTGCGAATTCTGCGAATCTCACCGGCAAGAAAATAACCCCCGAAGTCGGGACCTCGACTCCGCCATCAGTTCCTTTCCAACAACCTGCGTGCGGTGGGCAAGAAAGAGATGGATACCGGAAGGACACGATCGACAAAAGCAAAAGGGAAGAAGCCCGGACATGCAACCCGTTGATGGTATTCGCCGTCGAGACGACTTCACGAGCAACTTAACATACATACCTTACATACATACCGCCGGAGCGATGGCTTTCGGAGAGCATTTATCCAAGTACATATGCCTTTCTCTCCGGGCAGCCATCGACCTAATCTCGATCTCAATTTCGCTTTTTTGTTTTTCATCTCTAATGCTCAATCTGCCTCTTGTGTACCATCCAGCCTGCTCTTTGATCTTAATTCCATGGTCTTTTCGTTTGGTGGTTTACGGCTTTACCGCCCGGCGTTAACCCCCTGTTCTTTAGAGAGTGATATATCTACGAATACCAGTTCTTGATCTTGATCTGATTCTACCCCCTGATCGGAGTCGGCTTTGTGTAACCTGCGTACTGAGTAAAGGAATCTGTCCGGGTTTGGTCTGCACACCGCTGTTTCCTGTCCTTTGCAAGGCCATATCTTGCTGTAGCGCTCGTGTCGCTTCGCTGCAGCCACATGGCCTGATGTGTGAAACTGTTGGTTTCGGTGACTTTGTCAAGATGTGTGTAGTCTTCTTTTGGCTGTGTGAAACCTGGGCTGGTTGGTTGCGCAATGACTGCTTGTCTGGTCCCACGGCAGATGCAGTGGTAAATATAAATTCCTGGTTGTTTCGTTTACTTGACCTTGCTGCTCTATCGTTCCGGGATATTTACCTTCTACGGTGTTCTGCTCATTTCACATCGGAATTCGAGCAAGCTATGTTTTATTTGTATGCTCTTGAGAAATTTGGACGTGCTAAGATTTCAAGGGAAAGACTCACCAATATGACAAGAAGCAATTCAATTGATTCATCCCTAGACATCTGCGTAAAATTAACAGTCAGTTGTCAAAAGAAAACACATGGAAAACTACTGTTGCCAAGTACATCCGTGTCAGCACTATAACCGGAGGCCAGGTTAGATTCATTGAGGATCACCGCGTGCAGCGTTGTTCATTCCATGTTGGTCATTTCATTCGCCCCGTTCGAGATTACCTGAATGAACGGTTTCGAAGGGTTTACACTTCCGAGGAAGATGCAACGATGTTTACCTTTCTCTTGTTATTTCTCGCCCCGTCAAAAGTGCGCTAATCCGTATTAGGCCATGTTCCCGCCTACGTTGCCAATGTACTTTTGACGAAGTCGATAAACGACGGTAATTATAGCGGGCTGCACGAGTCTCAAAGAAGAAATCTCTTAAGCCATCCATACTAAATGGTAAACACGTCTAACCTCTGTTTGGAAGAGTCGAAACTCAAAATGGTACTTTGGACCTGTGTCACGTGATGGGATGTATCTCTCACGACTCCGGGGTCTTTTTCACACTAGCGACGTTTTACCCCTCAAATCTATCCACTGCCCGGGGGCAACTAGAACTTCATCTCATCGGTCAAACGCCTCCATCATGGCTGACTTCACCATTGCGGTGGATCGAGATGTGCATCTCCCTCCAGCTGAGGAATACGACCCTGAAGACTGGAGGTCCGAGACCACGTCGATCGCCTCCTCTTTGTATAAAGGGTTTATGGAGAACGGCAGAAGATATCAGACTCTGAGAGAATCGGAATACTTCAGCCCCTCCGATGAACAGCAATTCGAAACCTATGAAGTGGGGCATCTGGCTTGTCTTCTCATGAACGCCGACGAGCCTAACCCGCTGTATCTGGCCCCAGTTTCTTCGCCGAAGAACGTACTCGACATAGGGACCGGGCACGGTTCGTGGGCCGTTGATATGGCTGATATGTACCCTACGGCCGTTGTCCGGGGAGTCGATCTTTTCCCGCCACCTGTCAATTGGACCCCGCCAAACTGCATTCTGGAAGTGGATGATGTGTTACAGCAATGGACCTGGCGTGACAAATTCGACCTTATTCATCTTCGCCATGGCATCGGAGCTTTCATGCAGGACGAATGGGATATACTTTACAAGCAATGTTATGATAATCTCGAACCCGGTGGCTGGTTCGAGCAAATTGAAATGGACATTTGCTGTAGGTGTGACGACGACAGTATCCCCGCGGATAACGTTCTTTTCACCTGGGGACCTAGATTTTTCGCCGCCGGGGCGAAACTAGGAAAATCCCTCGATATTACGAAAACAATGCGCTCATCAATTGAGAAGGTCGGCTTCGTTGAAGTTCACGAGAAAAATGACAAATGGCCTATTGGGCCTTGGCCGAAGCTGAAGTCATTGAAGGAGGCTGGCATGGTCAACCTCCAGCACTGGCTGGCTGGCATGGAGGGCTACTCAATGTATCTGCTCACCAAGTACGGAGACCCGGAGCCCTGGACTCGGGAGGAAGTCCTAGTGTATGTTGCTCAGATGCGGAAAGCATTGACGAACCCTCGTTTCCACGCTTATCAGCGAGCGAAGAGAATTTGGGCCAGGAAACCATTTCCGGAGGAGTCGGTTGTGAAGCAAGAACCCCAGGATTGAGATCTTCATTCTACGTTCACTGGTTAAACCTTGTTTTATGAGTGATTGATCTACCACGAAGGACCTGGACATGATCCAAGCGTAAGGCCGGAGAGCTTATTTTGGCCCCGTTCTGTACAATCTCCTCTACGGAGGCTATACTGCAAACAGCTTTTAATTGGTACAAACAATGATCACAGTATCTCTTTCTCTCAACTTTGGAGAGTGAAGTCTTCCATTGACAAATGTTCTCCGAGTTGGGCAAGCACCGATGCCGAGAGAACTTCGCATAGTAGACAAAATTCCAGACTGCGGCTTACTCGACACGTGGAGATTTGTCATTTTTATCCGGTGCTTTTCGCTCAACGGCTGTTTGATATGGAGTAAAATAGACGAGAAGCAAAGTAAATTAATGCATGGTAGAGAGAAAGAGCAAAAGTGTGATACGCAGGTCCAGCCAATCATCGAAAGAAGTGTGCATGCATTACTTATGCATTATCCAGGAGTATCGTAGGACAATTGGCCTTCCTGACCTGACGCGCTCATCGCTCCAGTGCAGTCCAATGTAAATTCTTTATAATATAAGCAATGAGGACGAATGAAAACTGTCTTTGTTCAAGTCACCTGCTTTGCCAAGAGCCAGGACATTTTTACCTTTTCGGGTATAGCGGAGCCCTTGTTCCCGTTCAGTATACGCATTCCTGCCTTATCATCGCATCGCCCCCCTAAAGGCATTAGCTGATCGTATTTCTAGTTGTTTGTCAATTCATTCCGTGCTTGAAACTTCCCTTTGGCTCCCGGATAAAGCCAGAAACATGTCCCGTTGTACCTAGACTCGACGTACACCCTTTCACCCAGGGACCACGAGATATGCTGGCAGGAACAATCATGCAATGTAGATCTCGATAGCAAAGATAACGAGATAGATCCATGCCATTCACGTACCAGGAGAAGCCTACGTCGTCATAGGAGAAAACCACCCTGCATATCCTCGCCAAAGACGGCAAAAGCAATCGCGTGAATGCCAACCAAAGAAGCTATCCGATGCGTCTTTCTGGTCCTCACTCCTTGGATGCGAGCTTCCCCGCTTCGAAGATCCGGGTCTGAGTACAACACAATAACTTCCGTCACTTTATCCTGCTCAAAAGGAGAGTGTACTTATTGGCCTTGGTCCCTTTCCTTCGTATCGTCTTATTTACTTCGAAAACCCTGCCCATACTCACTCCCACTGCGACACCCATACCACTCAAGTATCAGATACAGCCCTATACTTGATATCAGCCCATCCCAGCCCACTGCTCTTGCCCTAACGCGCATGGATTAAATCCCCATGGATTCCTCGATGAGCCCAGAGAGCACCTGGCGACTCGGCCTGGTCCTGATAGCAGCCACCGCCGTCTACGCAATCCTATACCGAACACCCGGCAAATCCCTCCTGAGCAGAGTATCCCTACGCGGCCGCAGAGACTCGACGGCGAGAACCCCACCGCGGTCAATCTCCCCGGACAAGAAAGAAGCCAAGAGCGCCACATCCCCGTCTGCCTATAACCATGCCTTGCCACCGCCACGTAGAGAAGCGATGCTCCAGTTGAAAGGAGCCGCTATACGCTGGCGCGAGGTAGAAGAGCCGGAAATCCAGAAGAATATATTGCCGATGACTGCGGACTATAGGTCCAGCCCTGGCAGGCTGTACACCCCGACCGGATTCTCGGTAGAAGATATCAAGAAACTGGGAGACTTCCCTGACTATGCGACCCTCAGTGGAGTCCCCTTGCCCAGTGTGTATCCCGAGCATGATATCGACAAGGCTCAGCCTCGACCATATCGCCCGTTCCGATGGGCTTATCACCAGACCATGTGTATGTACTACCCCCAGTTTCCAAGAAGATAGACTGACGGACGTCTCAACGTAGCGCTAACGAGGCTGGAAACCGACTGGTGGATCGAGCTCGAAAGCACATACAAGAGCCACATTGCACAGAGGAAAGAGCTGTACGCCAAGAACGGCAAAGCCGTCCTCGACGCACTGCCCGGTTCCGAACTGGCGTGCAAAGAACTCATGGAGATGGTCCTGCAGTTTATCTGTGCACGGTACCCGCAGCACTTCACACTGGTGGACAAGCGCATCCTGAGGAACCACATCCTCGGCACGGAGCACGACCTGCAGGCGAAGCATCCGTTGGAGATTCTGCTCGAGAACGTCCCCGAGGACTTTGCAATTATGCTGCGGGATGACAAGACGGGCTTCTACTTCCTGCGTGCGGCAGTGATATGCTCGGCTCTTGGGTGGAACGTTGCCTCCAAGATCGGTAAACAGTTGCATCAGATTCATGCTCCGATTCCCGACTATAAGGAGAAGATGCAGTTCTCGATGGATCGGTACGTGCCACCGCCTTTTGAAAAGAAATTCGCACTGACCAAGTTTGACGAAGCTTCTTTACCAAGATGCCGACTGAAAAGCCCATCCAACGCGGATCATGGGGTCTCGAGATGGGCGAGCCACTGTACATGCCCCCCGGCGACCCTCACGAAGCACTGCGGCTGTCGCAAGACCCCAAGCTCGGTATTGAGGATTGTTCGTTGCGTGTGGATTGGCAGACTCTTCGGCGCCTGCCTCTGTCGGCTTCTATCATTTTCAACTTCAAGGCGGTTTTCACGCCGGTCACGGAGTTCCGTGATGAGCCTGGCGTCCCCGCGCTGATTACGAAGATCCTGAAAGAGGGAAAGCAGAGCCTGTTGCAGTACAAGGGGACATGGCATGTGGAGCATGTCGCCCTGCCCAAGATGGAGGAGTGGGCAAGAGAACAAGAGGAGAACAATGTGATTCCCAAGGGTTGGGAGGTCGCTACTTTGGACGAGAGTCCGTGGTTTAGAGGTTGGGAAGAGAAGTGGCATCGCCAACAAGGATTCTAGAGCCGCTTTTCTCTATGTTGAAACTGGTGGATGTTTCGTTGATATTTTGTGATGGTCATTGCCGGAGTTGGCTGGGTATATGAATTCATGACACATTTGATCGCAAATCTTTCCGATGGAGGGGCTGCGGTGGATGCTTGTATTTGGCAAAATATGATCCAGTAGACAAGTGCCGAAAGCTATCCATCCGTCGCGCGAGAGAACTGGTGGCGTGAGGCCTGATGCCAATTTACGTGCCAATCTTGGAAAGAAGCGTCGCGAGGGCTGACTAAGGATCCAGACTGGAGTTGTGTGAAGGAGCGGCGTTAAGTGTGCAAGCTGCGAAGCGAGACACTTGGCTGCCGTAGCGCGAGATGGGATGGCTGATCTGGCCACAGGACGACCATTCAAGGGTGAGGCGAAGCCGGAGTACGAAGCGGCAAGTCGATTCCTTCAATCATCGTCTTCATCCCGTCTGGGGGGTGACTCTTTGTCACTGTCATCCCGCTCCGCCTCGCCTCCCTCCTTATCGCTATCGCGGTCGAGTTCTTCCAGCTCATCTGCCAGGGGGCTAATGCGTTCATCTAGCATGTCCAGGTCCTCCAGCTGAGTCCGCGACGGCAGCTTCCAGAGGCTAGTACCGCAAACACGATCTTTCGTAAGAAGGTCGTCGATGAACTGATCCATATAGGTGAGCGTGAAGGTATCGCGTACTCGGCGCTTGAGTTTGCGATAGTCGAGTAGCAGAGGCTCCAGGGTCTTGTAGACATCTACCGCATCGAAGGTCAGGCGAACATAGAATGCAGCCAGCGCACGCAGGTATTTGAAGTCGCCATTTGTATTCACCACACCATTCTGGCCAGGTTCTTCACTCTCTTCACCGCTGCCAGGATCGCTGAAGTTTAGGTATTCGAGGATGACGTCGCGGTCGGGACCGAGCTGCAAGAGCTTGAAGGCAAGGCAGAGGAAAGGTGTCGGCTTCTCGGAGATTCCATATGTACCACCGATGGAGCTCAATTCGACCGCGCGATCGCAGAGAGTTGCAGCGTTCAAACCGAAGCACTGCTCTTTCCAGTAGTAGGAATCGGTGATGCGATCACGCACGGCCTTTTCAAAGAGAGTAACGGGGTTCACTCCACGGACGAGAGGACCGGTGTAGCCTCGATTGTCCAAGAAGGAGCTGGCGTCGGCGCGGTGGGTGGCCATGGCTGGATTAAAGATGGAGAGGGAGTGTGGAGTTCGCGGAAGAGAAAAGCTGGCGCCAAGACTCGAGCTTATCGATAGTCGCGCGGCCAACCCCGTAAACAAGGCTGATGTCACAGTTCTGAGACACTCCAAGCTCAAGACGCGTGGGTTGACATTGCATTCCTTCATTCCGTCATTCCTTCATTTCTTTGCACACATGTCGCTATCCCAGTCATGGTTCTTCTCACTTCGTCGACGGTCTCCGCCATCATCTCGATGGGGGTGATCGCCCTCTTCACAATCCTGTTGTTCTTCTCCGGTTACGTCCTACAGCAACAATCCGTGCGAAACATCCAAAGCGCGTTACGACCTCCTGACCCTGCACCCGTGAAAGGGCATGGAGCCGCATTCCAGAAACCCGCACAAAAACGTGGTCTATCGGGCTCAGATCTAGGCTTAGGGGCCGATCAGGAGATACTACTAGGGAGTCAAGATCGTCACGCGAGCTTCAGCGCCAAGGGGAACTATGCATATCTCCAGCTCCTGTCCAGTCCAGACCCTTCCGATATATGCTCTGCGATCCTTCTTTTCAAACAACTGGCGACGAACGGGACAGCCATTCAGGACCGCCTCTTTATGTACCCACAACAATGGGACCGCATGTCTGCCAAGCAACTTGGGAAACCTGCTTCCGTTGCTCTATCCATTCTACGCACGGCGAGCATCAAATACGGCATCTGGCTACTCCCCATCGATATGACGGCTGCCACTTCACAGGGCTACGAGACAACGGACTCCAAGTTATTACGCTTGGGGCAGATCCAGTTCATGCAATACGACAGTGTATTGTATCTACAGACACCGGGCATGGTCCTTGATACTGAGCGACTTGACGAAGTCCTGCTTTCACGGCCGCTGCCGCTCAGGCACGATAAGAACCGACCCGAGTCTTTCAATAATGAAGCATGGATCCCAATGCCCCTACGCGCGGAACGTGATAATCACTTGCCGCCTGTCTATTTGATCGCAGTCAATAATGTTGGCGGTGGGCATGTTGAAGCTCGCACGCATATACCCAACATTGCCCTTCCAGGATTTGGTAGTCTCGTGACTCCGCCGTGGGGTTACAAGGCTGCAGGCACCGGCGATGAAACTATCCAACAGCCGGCCTATGTTTATTTCGAGAATGACCGCGACGGTCGAGTTAAGTGGGCCGGAAACCCACTCTTCGGCACCTGGCGAGCACAGCAGTATGAAGTATGTGAAGGGCTGGATCTTGACGACGATATCTACCACGAGCAATGATTTGGACATTTTGGTTGAATAGCATACCCCTCGGATTGTACATGTTACGGATTATGGATTGGATTCATGGATATGGCGTTAAATTCGTGACTTATTTCCTGAGAAGTACATTGAATAAACGATTTACGATCTCGGTGTACGTTGATTGAAACATTTATATTCGCTAATCAGGTCGATCGTGACCACTGACCAGTATATATTCGTACATTCCCCCTCATGCCCAGTCATACAAGTCGTGGATGGTATCAAGGTTGTGCAATGTCTCACCGCATCGCGAGAATTACTGAGGAACCCCGATCTCGTAGCCAAGGAGCACCTCGGTGGTGTTACCTTCCCAGCCACGATTGCCACTGGTGGAGATCATGAACCGGCAAGCATTATCGACATAGAGCTGGGAGATAGTACCGGTGCGATGGCCTGGAATGATGAGGAATGGGGTGGTTGAGTGGCGGGAACTCTGTTCATGTTTCAGGTCGTAGAGACGGAGAATATCGTGAGAGGCACTGTAAGAATTAGAAGGTGTATTTCCCCTTGAAGATGGGAAACGACTTACCAAACGAGATGGCGGCCGTTGGGCATCGCCTTCAGTGCTGTGACTGGACCACTCCCCTGTGGAAACTTGAATGTCCGCTCGGCTTCCCGAAGTCCTTTGTGCAGGCTGAATTCTTCAACGGTGCCATTGCGTCGTCCGGCGTAAATGTAGTTTCCATCGGGAGACCAGCAAGCATTCATACACCAGGGGGGAACATTGCGAGGGGTAATTCGAGCAACTGGGTTAGGTTGTCGCCTATCCCATACACGAATGGTTCCGTCAATGGATGCAGCTAGAAAAGTGGTATCCGATCCAGAGCCTTCCTGTTGCATAGTCTGAGACAGGTCTGGGGCCTGCGAAGATGACTCGAGGTCTTCTGCTTTGGGAAGACCGTTAACAGTCGGGTGTGAGGAGTCGGTCGGCATATCAGTGTTTGGTTGCTCCTGATTCGTCTCTGTGCCTTCTACGTTGGCATTGGCATTGGCATTGGCATCAGTCGATTGGGCGTTTGGTTGGGACGCCGATTCTGGTTGAGGCATCTCGGTGTCATCCTCCCCAGGGGCATCTTGGTCGGTCAGAACGCCATTTGCCATCGCACGACCGAATTCATCGTCTTCATCAACCCCGAACACTCCTGCAGATGGCTCTCCGCCATCCGCAGCTCCACCATCTGCATCGCCAAATAACGAATCCGCGCCACCGAACAGCGAGTCCGCCGGTGATCCCGCCTGCGGGTTCTCAGCAGCACCTGCATCTCCAGCATCCTGGGTTGTATCCATAAACTTGAAATTGTCCGCCCCGCTCGCCTCGTAGTTCGAGGAGTACGTTCCATTGGTAAGCATTGCCTCGACGGTATCTTGCGGAACAGGCAGGCTAGATTCTGGCCGGATCTGCACCGTGCATATCTGAGCGGCACTTCCTCCGAATGCGCGTCGAGACTGTCCAGTGTTCAAGTCCCAGTCAATAACCCTTTTATCCCAACTTCCAGACAATACGGACTGTTCATCGGACGTCAAATTTAATGATGAAACCGCAGACGTATGCTGTTTCAATTGCGCAATCTCTTTGCCTTCGTCATGGCGCAATGTCTGCAGTCGAATGGCACCTGACTCCAATCCGGATAGGAGCCACAATCCCTCACTTTGACATGCTAAGGAGTAAACCGGCGACAGGCTGTTTGCCTGTATGTTTTCCCAGTATGTCATAAGCACGCCGGCTTTGACAACGCTATCAACAAAGGGGTGCCTTTGCGCCACGGTCAACATGAGCTTGCTGTTGATCGATTCCGCCCAATTGAACTTTCGAACAAATCCATCTGATCCCCCGCTAAAGACCCAGCGCATGTCGGCTGTTGCAGTGACTGCATTGATGGATGTGCTATGTGGTGCTGCGGTGGTGGGGGCAATGTCATAAGTCTTCGCAGTCAGGCATTCGGGGCGCACGCTAGGATGGTAGATCGAAAAGGACTCCGACATGGATGTGTCGGCATTGCCAGGAGTATCTCCATCTTGATTCTGCTGCGAGGCCATTCCAGCGCCCTCCGATGCTTGGCTTGCATTGGATGGGCTCCCCGGATCTTCATCCGCGTCAGCATCCGCATCGGGCTCGTTATCGGCATCGCCGTCGTCAACATCGCGCATTGTATCGTCGATTTCATTCTCGTTGTCTGAGCTACCGTCCTGAGAACCTAATGGAGGGGAAGTATTAGCCATTGGCCTTGCGTTGGGTATCCGTTGCTGGTCCAAGGGAGAAACCCACCCGCCAGGTCGCGGTCCTCATCCTCCTCGAGGGACGCCATGAATACGTCGAGGAGGGCACAGCTCCCGTCCTAGCTTCACAAGAGTCGTGACCGATGCAATGAGGCAATTGGGTGAAAGCGGTATCTTGGGAGGAGAGCTTGACTTGCAAGCGGAGCGTTGGTCAAATCCTAGCGCAGATCTGGAACTTGCTCCAGAAATTGCGAAAGACGCCGAATCGGTGCCCGAAACTTTTATGTCCGAGTTAGTGACCCAGAGTTGAATAGCTCGGACGATCGTGGAGAGCGAAAGCGGGCGAATGCGCAGGGCGGTCGCGATCTCCGCAAGGGTCACGTCTCGGGCCAATCACGTTACGCCTTTGTAAATACGGCCCTTGATGCACTTCTGAGACAGTTTATTTCACGCTCTTGAGTGTCAAGCACTCGGCATAGTACATGAGAACATCAGAACTGCCTCCATACCCTTGGTGTGGTCTGAATAAATCTTGGGTTTTGCAGCACTAACATGTCAGCACCTGAGACATATATATCGTGGGGTAGGATAAACGACAAACCTATACCTCTCATGGCCACAGCAATATTTGGAATTAAAGAAAATTGCATATTTAGTTGCGATGGTGAAGACCAACAAAATGTAGACATTTCTGGGTAAGGTAGGTATGCGATTGAAGAGCCGTTGCTTTATTCTGTTGTCTTGCTCTCCTGGCAACCTCGGGCCGTCACTTCGAGAGTAGAAACCATTATGCTGTCTTTGGTAAGATGCACAACAACTTTTCTTCCCTCCAACTCATTCAGTAATAAGGGGGTGGCTTTCTGAACGGCTTACAATGATGGAGGTGCTTGCATGTTCAGTTGATACACGGAGAAAAAGTGCATATAATTAATGTACCAAAATTCCGACCATTTCTAGCTCTAGTGAGGATACTAAGGTAGTTGTGCTTTTGCTGAAGGAGAACTGGGGCGCATATTGAGCCAGTTTCAGCTCTAGCTTGATAACCCTTTACCAGTAAGGTTTGTCATACAGCCCGCTTAGCTCAGTGGTAGAGCGTGTCACTCGTACGAAAACGTCATGACAAGGTCCCCGGTTCAATCCCGTGGGTGGGCATTTTTTTACTTTCCCCTTTTTCAGCTTAACTAATTAACCTAACTGTATAACTAATTAAACATCACTTTTCATATTTTGTTTCTGAAACTGTCCCAAATATGACGTGTCTTGCTGGGATACCGTAGTCCTTCGGCCTCATCCCGAACCAGAGTCTGATGCGCATTTATTTACTCAACCAGCACCTGGGTGGGGGGAGTACAAGTAATCTGCTCCATCCAAAAAACACCTACTCTAGGTTGCCGTCATACATAAATTTGAATAAATCTAGGGAGAGAAGTGATTCGTAAGAGATATATGGTAGTATTTCGTAACATATACAATCGCTAGCCGTAGTCATAAAATTAGATCATGGTCATATACTGCTCCAAACTCTGCCCAAGACAATTAATAATTGGCCACTGGGTATTGCGTTTGAAAAGTCTCGCCCATAACCTGAGGACCGCCATTCCCAGAGCCGTGGGTTCAAGATTCGGTGGTGACTCAGACTCGTCTTCAATGTCGATGGACGAATAGGCTTCCTCAACGATGCAACGCGTCCAGCGAAGAATGCGACTTTCATTTTCTGCAGGGTTCATAAGTCAATATTCTCACAGTGAAGACCATGTCAGGAGTATTAAAAGACATACCGCTTAGGGCCTGATCCGGACTGGCCTCGGCGAGCGTAAACAGCCACTTGCTTAATAAGACTGCACATTCAAAACTGGCGAGTGAATGGCGGACACTCCAGAAAAAGGCCTGACTGCGCGCAATGTGGTCAATACCAAGCCGGACGGGTATGCTGAGAGCATGTGCCGCGTAGATAAGGGCCGGAATGAGGCGGTAGCTTCTTTCAGGCTTGGGAGATCGGCACAATGCAGAAGCGATGGTAGTCGGCTCGCGAGTTTCGAGGCGGCGGTACGGGCCAAGGTTAAGGGATAGTCGTACGTATGCAAGTCCTAGGAGGGCACTCGAAGTGAATGGAATCGGCCCATTCGCATTATGTGGATCGAGACTCGATTCCGGGGCTTGTTGCCAGACCGTAGTCCAGGAACGTAAAGCTCGCCTGTGATGTTGGTCAAACGATGAAGGGTAAGCAATGCTGGGAGACTCACTCAATTTTGTTAAGTTCTTCAGTCGGTAGGCTCGTTGAGTGGTTTCCATTTGGCAATGAAAGCTCACTGACTATATGAATTCGCTGCAGCAGACCATGAAGCAGAATATAATTGCCCAGGGGTGCAGGTATTGGCTCCAACGGTGTCGCCGACCGTGATTTCTGTAGCAAGAGGGTCAAAGCATCCTGGAAGAAAAGCTGTCGGGGCCCTCGGTCTCGCTGAGCAGATTCCCACTCCGATGCACTGTTTGCAGTCCATTCTCTTGTTGAGCAAGGAAGTCGCAAGTGCATCTCGCTGCTGCGAAGCGAGGGATAGACATTATAAGCCACACTGTGGATATGAATGAAGCAGAATGAAATGAGCTTTGTCCGTCGGACAGATTCATGGTCTGCCCATTCATACCAATCCAGCGATTGGGCACGAGAGTCGGAATGTTGCTCTGTTAATCCTATGTCGCGCAGGTGTTGAACCAATTGTCCCTGGAGTTGAAACGCCTCTTCTACCAGTCCAGCTCGCTCCCAGGTGGCGTAACTCATGAGAACGAGGAGACAGCGTATGACCTCCATTTTTCTTGACAAGGTGGATACTGCTCCATTGTTACCAGATTGGTTGTCAGTATATGGAGGGACGCCCATGGGCATCGAATAAGCTGCCTGTGATGCGATGCGAGATTCTCTCGACATGCGTTCATACAAGACTGCTTTGGAAACATGGAATATTCTCTCGGCATTGCGATGCTCAAAACGATATTGCGCTCCGATTGTCATGATTGCCAACGCTAGCTCGGGAGAACATTCATTGAATCGGAAGGTCGGGACATGTATAAAGGGAATGTGAGGGTGGAATCCCTCAAAATAAGATGTAATGTATCGAGTCAGAGTATGGCGAGAAGGTAGAGTAAAATCTGGGATAACATTACGAAAGTCTTCTAGGGATGCCGCAAGACGGAACCGCTGGTCCTCGGAAACATTGAATCGAGAGGAATTGAGTGCTTGTGGGGGTTCTGTCGACCGTTAGTCTTAGTGCCCAGTGCAGACGGTAAGCTTGCGAGTGCAATCAAGCAAAATTAAACATACCAACATCAGAGAGAGCTCCTAGACTCTGGTCACCCCGTGGTACCGATGGGAGCCATGACCGGAAGGGTGAGTCCCCTCGCGACTCCTCTCTCAGGCTGCGACGAGCTTTTGGTTGCTCCTGAGATACGAGCGATGTCTTTTGAGGATCTTCTAAGGCGATCTCATTAAGTTGAGTCGCCTCTCCCTCACTAGGTAGCCACTCAGCCGGCAAACCAATCGAATCTAGAAATGTAGTGAATTCCTGGAAATGATTGAGGTCTTCGGGCAAATAAGGCAAGGCTAAAGGAAATTGTCAGCATCAATATCGCTTGATAAGTTGATGTCCTTACGGGCAGCTTGATAATCCCCAGGAATAAGCAATTGGGCGGCTTGAATCATAGCCGGGTCATGCATGCCAGGATGCCCATCAGGCACCGGATTAGCATTAGGTGCTCCTGGAGGCATGATGTTACTCGGTTGGTTCTGTGCCAAATATACAGCATGTTCGGTTTGCGCAGCCGGCCATTGGTGTACAGGAGGAGACTCCGGAATCGATCCTACTGGACGGGCCGCTGCATCATATTGCGGCGAGATGGATGCAGCTGCAGGCGCAGGGCGGTGGGGTGCTTGAAGACCCGTTTTGGGCATGGAGCGGGACTGGGAGTCCGGTGAAGCAAGGCCATCCTGATGAGAAATGCGTGTATGGCGTTTCAGTAAATCGCGTCTAGTAAAAGCCGCCCCACAGAAGCAGATGAAAGGCTTCTCCTTGGTATCTACACTTGATCAGCATTCTCCATTCTCCATGATCGCATGACCCCAACGGTACTTACGGGTGCGCACATGGCGCTCCAAATGCTCCGTTCGTCGAAAACCCCGACCGCAATGGATACAGATCCGGGCCTTTGCGCCGCGGCCCGCCGTCTGGGGTGATGGGGATGGCATCAGGTACTCCGAGTACTTGGAGAAGGATGGAGAGTGGACTCGAGGCGGAAAGCGTTGGTGCTATGGTCGTTTCTCCAAGCGGTGACTCCAACTGCCCCGCCTTTTTACCGCTTTCGTCGATATCGGCGATGTTCCTTCCTATCATGTATCTATTTGTCTTGAGCATCTACATATAATAAACAATACTGAGTCAGAATAAGCACATCAGTCATGGCTCTAAGAAGTTTATTTCCCGGTGTGGCCGTGGTGACAGGCGCTGGCGGAACTGGTACGCCTCTTGATAGCGGAAACCCCTATCGACACAATTGGACTACTAACACCTCATAGGTATCGGAGCAGCAGTTGCAAAAGCATTTGCCGGAGCAGGATGCGAAAGGATTGCTATCACAGATGTGAACGAGACTTCTCTCGAGCAAACTAGGGCTGCAATTGCCGCGGCCTATCCCCCGGTCCGCCTACTGGTCCAAGCCGGGGACGTTGCCGATGACCAATTTTCGGAGTTTTTCATTGATAGAGTCGTCCAGACTTATGGCCGTGTCGACTACGGTGTCAACTGTGCCGGTGTCATTGGCGTACCTGCTAGGTCCGCAGAGACATCTCTTGTCGAGTTCGACCGGGTCAACAATATCAATTACCGAGGATGTTGGCTATCTTCTCGCGCACAACTAAAACAGATGGTCGCACAAGATCCTCTACCCAGTCATGATCCCAGCCGTTCACCACAACGTGGTGCAGTGGTGAATATCGCCAGCCAATTAGGGATCGTTAGCCGCCCTAATGCGCGTAAGTGTGTCCGGCTCTAATTGTTTCGAAAATCTAACAATATGATCCATGTAGCCGCGTATTGTGCTTCAAAGTCAGCTATCATCGGATTGACGCGTGCCGATGCGATTGACTATTCCAAAGATGGAATCCGAGTCAATTGTGTATGCCCAGGCGTCATAGAAACGCCACTGGTTATGGAGAAAAAGGAGGTCCGGGACTCTATTATCCCAGCAGTAGAGACAGCTCCGATGAAGAGAATGGGCACACCGGCTGAAGTTGCCGATGTGGTACTATTCCTTTGTTCTACACAGGCGTCTTTTGTCCAGGGCCATGCCATGGTGGTAGATGGCGGATACATCACGGTGTAAATAAATTCCGAGGAGCGAATCTTGGAATGCTATAGTGGCCGAGAACAATATATGAAACAATTAAGTTTATAGAAAAACAGGCAGGGTGTCTTTGAATAGATGAAAGCTAATTCTTGTCCGTGCTGAATCGCATCTTCCTCCAATCATAAGAAGACTCCCACACATGTCCAACACGCAAGATCTTCTCCTCCTGCCACAACCCTCCAACAAGTTGCATACCGACCGGCAGCAAGACTTGATCATCCTCCTTTGCTGGAGCAAAGCCGATAGGTATAGACAGCGCCGGATGACCCGTGATATTGAAGATGGCAGTGTTAATAGTCAGCCCCATACTGGGCTTGAGAGACTCCAGGGGAAGACCCCATTTCCCGTGCTTTGGTGCCACAATAGGAGTTGTGGGCATCACCAACACATCGTATTTCTCAAACAGTGCCTGATATTTGTCGCACAGCTGGCGACCGATATTGGCGGTCTTGCCATAGAGGCCTGGGAAGCGAGACGTGAGATAGAGACCGTTGATTATGACATTCTTGGTTGATGGGAATGCGCGCTGGAAGCCTTCATCTGTCCATGGAAGTCTTGCTTGCTCCGCTTCCGTCATGTATAAACCTCTTCGGCCGGTGTTTTGTCCCAAGAGGGTTTGTGCTCCAGCAATTCGCTGCTGGATAGTCCAGATGGCTGGGCCGTGGAGGTGATCTGGAAGCGATACCTCTTCTATGCTTGCACCAAGATCTTCGAACTTCTTGGCGGCGTTCAAGACTGAGTTTCTCACACTGGAGCTCACAGCATCGTGTTCAAAGCCCTCTCTTAAAATTCCGATCTTGAGACCATCTAGTCGCTGTGGACTGTCTTTCAGGGCATCTGCGAAAGCCGTTGAGCCTGGTTGTGCGCTGCTCAATGCCTTGTCATCAATGCCGTCGTATCCACTAATGACATCCAAGCATGTTGCAACTTCGAGGGTGCTTCGGGCTAGTGGCCCCGCATGGTCGTTCATGGCATCGCCACTAGTAATACCGGTGAAAGGAACCCGACCATGAGTGGGTTTCAGACCGACACATCCACAGAATGATGCAGGAACTCGGATGCTTCCACCCTGGTCGCCTCCGATGGTGATATCTGCAAAGCCTGCGGCAACTAATGCTGCTCCTCCCGATGTACTTCCTCCAGCAGAATAGCCAGTAGCGTGTGGATTTTCCACTATACCCTGAGCACTGGTATATGAGGAAGTGGAGTGACAATGATTCTCGCACGTCGAAGTACCATGGATATCAGCACCAGCTTCCAACAGTCTTGTCACGACCGTTGCATCGGTGGTTGGTGTCCATGAGGGAATGATATCGCTGCCCAGCAGCTGAGGTACACCGGCCACTGCAATCACATCTTTCAAACTGACGGATTTCCCTGCCAGCTTTCCTCCTTCCGGGTTGCCGCGAATAAGAAAACGATGCGCCCAAGCTTGACCTAGTACCTGCTCTTCTTTCGTCGGCCGGCGCACATTTTCACGAGGATATTTAACCTGATCAGGAACGGGCTGATAATCTGGCAATGAAGCGACACCCTCCGCACAATCATGTACAGCTGCCAGCAGAGTGGTGAAATCATCTGCTTCGGAGGGATCGATACTAAGACCCAGGGGCTCTATGAGTGCCTGGGCATCGCCCGGCTTCACTGGATTGTTTCTTCAAGAATTTTGTCAGCTTATAATCATCCCAATGTGACCATGGATCCGTGTTCCTTACTCCGAGACGCTCGTGAAAAGAACCGACATGGTGCAGACCGACGCGATCGCTTCGATACTCTACCCACCTGGGGCTTTCAAGATTTTATGAGACGCAGCGAATGAATCGGCGTTTGCCGATGGCATGATTTTCCATTGGAGTTCGTCGGCAATGCACTGTTGACTAATGTACCTGGCTCCATTGTGAGAAGACCGTTCGAAATGACTCCAAATCGACTCCAACTTGGCCCACCGACCCAACTGTTCGGGCTATCTCTCGGCGAGATCAATAGAACGTGAGATTGGGGATGTTGATAAGATAATGATAGTGATGAATATAATGACTGGTTCTATGTTCGTACTCGCTGGATAGGTGCGACTCCGACGGCTCCGAAGAGGGGTCGTGTCCGATCACTTTCCCCGCATGAATATTCGCCCTTAAAAAAAAGCTACTCTCTTCAATCCTCCAGCCCTCTACAACTGAGCAACTGCAAGAACTATACGCAATGAGCCCAAAGAGAGTTCTCATCACATACGGAGTCGACGTTGATGCCGTGGCCGGTTGGCTCGGCTCGTATGGCGGTGAGGATTCGACAAACGACATCAGCCGGGGTATGTACCTTTGTTTTCAATGTCATGCAGTTTTCTGATCCACGGCATGTAGGAGTATGGGCTGGTACAGTTGGCACCAGGCGTCTTTTGAAGATGTTTGACAAGTACAACATCAAGACGACCTGGTTCATCCCCGGTCACTCGTTGGAAACCTTTCCCGAAGACATGGCTGCGGTGCGGGACGCAGGGCACGAGATTGGACTGCATGGTTATTCCCACGAGAACCCGACCGACATGACTATCGAACAGCAGCGGGATGTTCTTGACAAGACCTATCGCATGCTGACCGAGTTCGCGGGCAAACCACCGCGCGGCAGTGTAGCACCTTGGTGGGAAACCAGCCGGGAAGGCGCGCAGTTGCTGCTCGACTACGGCATTGAATACGACCACAGCATGAGCCACGAGGACTGTCAGGCATACTATCTCCGAACGGGCGACAGCTGGACCAAAATCGACTACAAGGAAAAGGCCGAGACTTGGATGAAGCCGCTGGAGCACGGTCCGCAGACCGGGCTGGTTGAGATTCCATCAAACTGGTATATTGATGACCTGCCGCCCATGATGTTCATCAAGAAGGCACCCAATAGCCATGGCTTTGTCAACGCGCGCGATGTGGAGGATATCTGGCGTGACCATTTCGACTATTTCTATCGCGAATACGACGAGTTTATCTTCCCGATTACAATTCACCCGGATGTTTCGGGAAGACCCCATGTGCTTTTGATGCATGAACGGTACGTGGAATACAAATTAGACCTTTTCGCAAGTGCTAACCGTCTACAGGCTCATTGAACATTTCAAAAAGCATGACGGAGTGGAGTTTGTGACGATGGAGCAGGTGTGCGACGACTTCAAAAAGAAGAACGCACCTCCACCCGGCGCTCTGATGCCGGCTCCGGCTGGATCGATGCTGAAGAAATGATTTTTTTATGTAATTTCGTCTATCAAGAATCATAATACCTCAATACAATCGTGTTTTGATATCTACGTTATCTTCCTCCATCTGCAGCAGTAATGACTCCAACAACTTACTCCAACTCAAAATCATCCACATGCCTATACAAAACTAATTATCTCCCACGTCAAGTCGAATTGCTACTTTACCACCAATCAGCTCTTATCTTGAGCATATCTCCCAGCCTCCCATCCCATTTGACAGCTTGACCCCAACCACTAAACCAAATCTGGCCAATCAACCGCCTACCCCAACTCGGACCTCACCCGTAGCTCTTCTAAATTGCAGCTGCTCAGTAAAAACTGATTGGACCTTGTTATCAGACAGCTCGAATTCGCGGGGAAATACGGTGGAGCGAGCCCCAGCGATCCACTGCTCTCGTTATCGCCCTTAGAAGCCTCCAACGTTTGAAGACTCCAGGAACCTTGACTCGTGCCGGGCGAGAGAGGCAAATGGTGTCGTCACTGGGTGAAGCCGGGACGTGAGATAAGTGCCTGTGTGCTTCGTCCTATATAGTCTTCGTGTGAAACCCCGCCTGGGGACGCGTGTACTTCAGTCCCTTGAACATTTGGTCTGTCAGTTAGCTGGCTTTTCTGTCATGTCATCGTCGGATGAGATCAAGGAGCCCCCTTATATCAAGGGTGACTCCCAAGCGCCCGATATGCTGAACACTGATATCAAAAATGCCGAAGTTGAAGACTGCAACGAGGTTTTCAAAAGGGGAGAAGGCCAAGTTGATTTCCGTACCGTGAGCTGGATCAGGGCGAGTGTGATCTTCTTGAAGAGTAAGGGACCCGTCATATGTGACCCTGAATATATCGGCTAATTAAAATTTCATGCAGTCATATTTGCAACTGGTGTACTTTCCATCCCATCCCTGATGTACGAACTGGGCGCTTTCCCCGGCGCGGTCAATGTCGTGGGCTGGACCCTTCTGAACACCTACTGCGCCATTGTGCAAGGCAACTTTCGCAACCGTTACCCGGGCTGCCACTCCGTCGCCGATATGGCGCAGATTGTTGGTGGACCGATCCTGAAGGAGGTGGTCGGTTTCCTTTTCACGGTTAGCTATGTGATTGTGGCTGCGTCCGGCATCATCGGTGTCTCGACTGCCTTCAATGCATTGTCGCTGCACTCCATCTGCACCGTCTGGTTCTCGTTCATTGCCACCATCATCATCGCTGGGTGTGCGAGTGTGCGCAAATTCTCTCATATTGGGTGGCTCACCTGGGTTGGGTTTGCCAGTGTCTATATTGCTGTTTTCATCATTGTGTATGTTTCCGCTCCTCCATCTAGATTACCCCTGAAACTGACAAATCCCAGGATCGGTGTAACCACAAGAGATCGCCCGGCTGCAGCACCCCAGACGGGAGATTTCGATCTTGGGTACCGGGCAATCGGTAACCCCAACTTCACCACTGGGATTTCGGCTGCGGCCACGATCTTCGTGTCGAGTGCCGCAACCTCGGCGTTCCTCCCCGTCATCTCGGAGATGCGTAAGCCCAAGGACTATCCCAAAGCGGTCTACATGAGTATGAGCTTGGTGACAGCATCCTATCTGACCTTTAGCCTGGTGATCTACGCCTGGTGCGGTAAGTGGATTGCATCGCCGTCGCTGGGTAGCGCGGGCACCACCGTCAAGCGTGTGGCCTACGGTATCGCGCTGCCTGGTCTGATCATCAGCGGCTGCCTGTACGTGCACGTCGCAGCCAAGTACCTGTTTGTGCGGATTCTGCGCAATTCGCGCCATCTGCAGGCGAATACTGTGGTGCACTGGGGAACTTGGCTTAGTTGCACTATCGGAATGGCTGCCATTTCTTTCATTCTGGCTTGCGCCATTCCCATTTTCAATTACGTCCTGGCCTTGGTGGGCGCGCTCTGCTTTGCGCCGCTGGCCATCTGTCTGCCAGGTTGGCTCTGGGTATACAGCCACGGAGAATATCTGAAGGGGAACGTACTGCAAAAAGCCATGTACGGACTACATATCTTGCTGATCCTCTTGGGCCTGTTCATGACTGTCGGGGGAACGTACGGTGTGATTGTCCAGATCAACGAAGCATACCGTGATGGGCAGATTTCATCGGCATTTTCGTGTGCGGACAACAGCGGATCAATCAGCTCTTGAAGTGCATATAATAGACTGTTAATTAATAAAAATGCAGCGATGATGGAGCCGGCTATAGCGATAATGCTAGTACAATTAATGAACGGACATAAAACTAACCTCCGGCGCCAAGCCTTTCTCGTGCCGGAAGCAGAACGCCGCTGCATCCGAATGCGCTTCTTATCTCGTGTTCTCATCCTTACTTTCGCTTCTTGCTTTCTTTCTCACTCACACTCGCCTTTCTTGCTCATTCTATACAACTCTCTCACTTGCACACACCTCTCTTACCAGGCTTTCAGCTCGACTCCTCAACCATTCCCGATGTGACAACGCCCGCTTCTTATCAGCCGTTATCAGTGCAACCCCCCCAAAATGGTTGCGCACAGCACACTACTCGCCCTGCTATCCCTAGCACTGTTCGTCAGTCTAACAGCCGGCGCAGCAATCCCATCTTCGCACCGTCAATCCGAAGACGAAAAAGCCTCAATTCCAGTTGAGGCCGCGTCATGGCCAGCGCTTAGATCAGCCGAGTCCGGCGATAACGAAGCCCTCGCCAAACGATCCCCCTACTACTTCCCAGAAACAGTGCCTGATTCTGAAGAAATCGCCAGCAGACTCACATCAATGCGCGAGGCGGGTTTTGTCGCAGACTCCCACACACAAAAGTCAATGGGAGTACCGGATGCAGGGATGGACACTCGTGCACGGATATTTCCTATCCGGGACGTGATGTCCGAGCTGTCGGCTTATGCGGAGGCGTGCTCGCCAAGGCTTTTGCCTCCTATGGCTTTCTTTGTCTTCGCCTCGTGCGCTACCTGCGTCGCGACAGTCGTCCGAAAAATCAACTGCAAGCACTGAAAAGAAAATTTTTTTTTTTTTTTCTGCGATCACCGATTGGCAGGAACGATATTTTTTCTTCTTTCGGCTTATGCATTCCTTATGACTGGCACTTATTCAATTCCGCTTGGTCCGGGCGCAAGGCCTATTTCTCCGCCGATTCTGCGGCAAGGGCTGTCGCACGAGTCCTTTAGTCGACGTGTGTTTCACGACGATGGGGAAATGCACCGAAACATTCCCCTCACGCTGCAATATGTCTGAGGAATGGGCTCTCGGGTAGCGTCAGTCGCAAGGTCGATTTAAGACCTTCAACATTTTGCCGGCCAAGTGCCGAGCTTCCTTTTACGGATCGGGTAGCAAATCGCATGCCTTGATCATGATGCCAAACTGGGATCGCCCGTGATCGCGGTCTAGAAGCCTCGTTGCGATAAATTCAATTCTTTGAGAGACCTGGATTTGATGCGCGACTACCTTCTCCACCGAAGCGAGATTCAGGCGCCCCTCGCGCCTCATTGCTTCACTACCCACCAGCCATCCGAGTTACCCGCTCGGCATTCGTATGCGCCCTACGTCAGGCCACATTTCCGGGTCCACCTTGGCGCCCAAGTTACTCAGCTCGGGTGGCACGAGTCAACAGGCACCGGCATGATCCTGTTCTAGGCGATCGTCCTAGTCTGAGATGAAATTCTAGGCTCGATGATCAGCTGTGCCCTTACAAAATGCCTTTACACAATATCGAATTGGGCGCGATGCGATCATGTCCACTGACAGAGAAATATTATCCCGTGTGCGCAAGCGCTCAGGGGTTTCTCTGTTTTTTCTCAAGCTTACGAATAATCTGAAGGATATGATGGATTTACTTGGTGGCCAGGCGGCTCTTTTGATGGGTACTAAGCAACGTGACTGTGTCGCACTCACGCAAGTCTTATGCTTGGCGATATAGTCCTATCACAAGGTTCATGAATGAAAGTAAAATTTACCGTGCCACTCTTTCAACTGTATTTACATGGCTTTGCATCTAGATCTAGATAAGCAAGTCAATTCACATAGGCAAAGAAAAGGCTACAAATAATTGACAGCAGTATAGTAAACCAATTCTCCATTGTCTATCTCTCTAGGGTCACAGAAGTGCCCAAGCCACTCCTCAAACCAGGGCACACCCACAGCCGAGGAGCATGTATTACAAGAATGAAAACTTCAGGATAATGACTCTTGGAACAACGAAGTGAAAGGGAACTGGTTAGTACGAAAGCAGTGATGCCCTTGAACGCCATGAGAAAAAGAATAAACAGTCAAAGGCCAGATAAGAATGACCAAGACACAGCATAACAGCCGCTCATCACGGGGATATGAATGGGGAAAATTACATGAAACTCTTTTTTTGCAGTCTCGCCCAAAGGGAGAGAAATAGACAGGAATATGTACGCGAGTGGTGAGGAAAGAAAGACAGGGACATGTAGCATGCTTTTTAAGAGTCATCGACCAGACGCTTCGATGCCCAGGCGCGCTTGGCTCCGTCCAGGAGAACGTCCATGTTGCCACTGTTATCACACATGCTGCGGAACAGGCCGTCTTCCTGGTTGATCAGGGTCCAGGGGTGGTCGAACTCGATAACGCGGCCGTGGTCGAGGACCAGGACCTTGTCGTAGTCAATAATGGTCTGGAGACGGTGGGCGATGGTGATGATTGTGCTTTCGCGCAGCTCACGCAGAGTTTCCTGGATCTTGGCGTCGGTGGCATAGTCGATCGAGGCGGTGGCTTCGTCCATCATCAGGACGCGAGGTTTCTTGAGGAGTGCACGGGCGAGACACAAGAGTTGGCGCTGGCCTTGGGACAGGTTGGATCCGGACTCCGAGACGGGACTGTCCAGGTTGTGGAAGATGTTCTTGTTGTCGGTGACGGAGACAGTGCTGCCGTTCATGCCGTTGGTTTCGACGGCCGTGAACGTGCTTGAGGTAGCGGGTGTGGTGGTGCCCGAGGTACCAGATCCGATCAGGTGCACCCGGCGGATGGCTGTGAAGATCTCGGCATCGCTAAACAGACCGAAGGGATCGAGGTTGCTGCGAATTGTACCCGTGAACAGGGTGGGATCCTGAGGCACGATAGTGATTGCTTCACGGAGATCCCGCAATCCAATCGAACCAATGTCGACGCCGTCAATCACAATCTGACCCTTCTCGGCTTCCAAGCCGCGGAATAGTGCCAATGCCAAAGAACTCTTACCCGCACCAGTGCGACCGACGATGCCTACCTTTTCACCAGGCTTCACAGAGAAGGAAACTTCCTTGAGCACGGGACCGAGGTCCGGACGGTAGCGGGTAGTGTAGCCCTTGAATTCAACGGCACCTTGGCTCGGCCAGTTAGATTCAGGCCGGTTTTCCTCGATAACAAGGGCGGCCTCTTGCTCAACTTCCAGATACTCGCGCACTCGCTCGACGGAGTTCATGTTCTGCTGAACTTCGGAGTAGAGGCGGACAAGCCAAAGCACGTTCTCCGTGAAGGTTACCGCATAAGTCAGAGAAAGACCAGCCGCACCAGCATCAATCTTACCAACGTTGAGCAGGACGAAGGTTGCGGAGAAGAAAGAGACCAGAGCACCGGTCCAGTCGACACGCAGAGCAAGCCAGCGGTTACTAGCCCAGAGGTAGATGTGTGGGCGGTTGTAAGCGTTGATGCGACGGTGGTTGTCGACAATGAACCGAGGCCCATCACCATAAGCGCGGATAGTCACGATACCATTGAGGGTTTCGCCGAATTGCTGGTACAGAGGGCTGCGTTGGACAGACTCCAGACGTTTGAGATCACGAGAAGAGTTCAGGTAGATGGCACCAAGGGCAGTGTAAACAAGAGTGATGAAAATACCCGCAATCAAGAAACCAGGCGTAATGACGGAAATGAGGATGACAATCATGATAACGGAAGCCAAGCTGTGAAGCATACCGATTGCCACGGGAGCAACTTCTTGATCGACAGACTCAACGTCCTTGGAGAAGCGGTTCATGAGCTGACCAAGGGGTGTCGAGTCGAAGAATCGGAACTTGGCATGCATAACTGCGTTGAGCAGACGATCGTGTATCTTCCAAGATGCGTGAAGCGAGCCCCAGAACAAAACGGCCTCCCGGCTCAAAGAGATCGCAATGTAAAGGAAACCGAGCAGTGCATATACACCGAGGTAGTATCCCACACTGACCTCACCATCAGCGGCAGTATTTGAGAAACGAGAGCTCAGTTGCTGTGGGACCCAGCTGCTCACCTTGGCAACACTGCCAACGTTGAAACTTGGGGGCTTAATGTGAGCTGCAGCGGCGTAGCTACCAGCATCGTCTTGATTGACACTAGCAGTGTGGTATGCGTTGGCCCACTGGCGAATCCAGATGTTGGTCGACACCGAACCGAGTTGTTGCATGCAGAAGATCGAAACAGCCAAGACCCAGTAATAGCCTGAGCCCATCGAGCGCAGATACATGATAACCGTGGACCATTTGATACTGCCAGTGGCCTTGCTTTCTGCCAGCTCCGATTTTTCATCCTTTTTCCGCCCGTTGGCCGTTCCGTTTGCAGATTCGTCCGCGTTGTCCTCTTCGCGATCCGAGGGCGCACGCGAGACACCGCGGGAACTGGCTCGCGAGCCGGGCCGAGACTTGAAAAATTCGTCTCCAAGAGCGCCGGTAGCAGCAACATCATCAGGACGACCCTGAGCAGCGACCTTTCCATTTTCGAGAACGACAACGTGGTCTGCCTGGGGTACAGCGAGGGCTATATTATGAGTCACCAAGACACAAGAGCGGTTGAACATCAGAGGGCCGGTAAGCGCTTGACGGAAGAGGTGCTTGGCTGTGTGAGAGTCGACAGCAGAAAGACAGTCGTCCAATAGCAGGTGACGAGCACTGCTATAGACAGCTCGAGCCAGGGAGATTCTCTGCTTTTGGCCACCGGACAAACTGATACCCTTCTCTCCGACGAGGGTCTGGTCGCCAGCATCGAGGATTTCGATATCACGTTCCAGAGCACATGCCTTAAGGACGGCACGGTAACGCTTCTCGTCGAGTGGGGATGCAAAAATGATGTTTTCCTTCACGGTGGCGTTGACCAACCAGGCCTCCTGGGCACAATACGCAACACTGTCAATCAGGCCAGTTGCGGGATCAACTGGAAGATCAGCACGGCTCGTCATGCCTCCAGGAAGATGGACACGGCCGTTTACGAGTCTCATTTCACCAAGCAGGGCCATAAGAAGAGAGGTCTTTCCGGAGCCAGTAGGACCAGCAATGATGCTGAGCCGACCAATAGGGAAGTTGACATCGATATTGATCAGACGGAAGGCATCAGCGCCGTCCTCAGAAGAAGAAGAGGGTTGAGGCCGAGGGCTGGCGGTGCTCCAGGACAACGTGGCCTTCTCCAGTGCAATCTTGGCCGGTCCATCGGACACGCTGCTATCACGCAGTTGATCATATTTGCCAGTCTCCTCCTCGTTCAGGTACTTGTCAACACGATCAAGGGAGACCTTAGATTCTTGGACGTGAGCCACCATGTCTGCAAGCTGATCCAGGGGCACACGTAAGAGCGAGAACATCGACAGAGCAGGGAAGGCAATGGATGGTGTCAATTGCTTCTTTTCGACAACGGTATACAGGAAGAAAGACAAGAAAGTGATCAAGATCGGAGTTCCGTACCAGACGGTGGCGGCGGAAGACCAAAGGATGTAGCGGCGGCGCAGCGATTTCAGCTCAGCTTTGCGCTTCTCATTGACAATGTCCTGGAACCGTTGCTCCCAAGCAAAATACTTGATTATGCGGATATTTTGAAGAACTTCGTTCGTCGCGTGAATACGGGCATCGGTGCCCTTGAGGATCGCGTTCTGCACCTTATTAAACTGCCGGGCGATAAATAGGTTAATGGGCAACATAAAGACCATCAGCGCGATACCAGCAAAAGAGCTGAATCCCATGATTTTATAGAGTAGTGCGATAGCCATGATTATTTGCACTGGCACACTAGCCCACAGGAAGTGAAGGTAGGCGCCAACCTCGCTAACCTTGAACGAGTCAATGGCCATCAGGTTAATGATGGTACCGATATTGGCTTGTGTGGTGGCATCCTCCACGTCGGATTCGGGCTTCCGTCCGGACTCGGCATCGTTACCATTGGTGGTCTTCTTCTTGCGGCCAAAGGAAAACAATTTGCTTTTCTTCTGCTTCGTGTCCTTAGACGTGGCAGGCTCCTCGGCGGGCTTGCGAGAAGCTTCTGTAGACGCCCCGGCTTTACGTCGGAGCGCCTTGGCGTAGATTTCACCAATGATAATTGCGCGAATCTTGACACCCATCTTCCGGCCAATAAACAGAGCCTGACCGTCGGCTACACCCTGGACAATGGCGGAGCAGAAGAGAAGAATCGCGTACAGCCAGGCGGCATAGGGTGTTGTCGAGCGTGGGTCCTCAACGTACTCAAGAATGGCCTTAAGGAGCATACTCGGAACGAAAACAAAGAGATTGGCGAAAATGGTCCAAGCACCTTGAATCAAAATGGTCGAGGCAAAATATCGGACCAGCTTCCAGGCCAATGAACCCTTCATCTGCCGCTTGCGAAAGTCCGTAAGAACGGTGGCGGCCTTTTGCGACGGGGTCAAGTTCCAAACGTCCTTCAGCTCCAGAGGTTGTCGGTAGCCTTTCAGAACTAACGGGTCCAGCCAAGAAAAGGTGGCAAGAGACAGGAGACTGGCCATGGGATGCCGCGGGGGTTCTAACCCCTCCTCGTGCTCGACCAGAACCGGCTTGTTGCCTCGACGAGTAGTGAGGGCAATCAAGAGCAGCAATGTGCTCAGGGCGAATTGGAAGCTGCTGAGGGTCATGGCACGGTGCGAGATTGGGTGGATGACGGCAGATCGGAATACCATGACATTCAGCAGCCACTGGGCACCATACAAAATGGCCGTATGGGTCCAAAGCCTGGGCGCCGTGAAAATATCCATGGTGGACAGCAGAAGTCGAACCAAGACCAAAAACAGTATATAACCCCATGAGATCAGACCGGCCGTCGCGGGGATGGCTCCATGGCGGCCCCAGCCGTCGGTCGACAGGCCGACGACGTGAACCGCGACCAAGCCGATAAGAGAGGCGATCTCTACCGCGACGACGGTGACTTCTCCACGCGGGCGATCGACCTCCAACTGCAGTTGTTCGCTCTGGACGGCCTGAAAGAGCATGGGATCCGATTCGCTTTCGCGGCGATTGGGGAGGTCGTCTTCGGAGCCATCGTTTGCGAGAACCTTGTAGGCGACACCTTTGCGGGCGACTACGAAGCGATGGGCAAGACGGAAGACGATAAGAAGCAAGGAGATAGCGCAGGCCGCGAGCGGAAGCGTGATTTGCAGAATGCTATCAGATTTTCAAGATTAGCCGGCGCACTGGTGTAACGGTTGCCGACGAGGTTGGCGCCGGTCGGAAAAAGCATGCGAAGACTCACTTGCGTTGGAAGCACCTGGATAGGTCATCGATGGCCCAGACGGGGCCGTGGCATTGCGGGAGCATGATCTGCGGGGAGCAGAATGTGAACAGCTAAGATAGCTCCCGAACAGCAGAACGACCGGAATCAAGTCGCGGGGATAAGAACGGGCGATGCGACGGGTATTAATATGACCACCACCCCGGGTCTAGCAACAATCTTCCACTAGCACGCAGGACGAGGCTGGCATTGCAATCGGAGCGAAACCGGAAGTGCAGTGATTTTTCTCTCTGGCACTGGAGATGACCGAGGGTCCTTGGACGACGTAGTCGAGATTAAGAGGGAGCGGGCGGGGTTGTCAACTGCAGATCCGAGGATGAGAAAAAGAGGGAGATGCAGGACAGCGGGGTGAAGGATGAAGAAGAGGAGCTTAGGTCGCAGGATCTCGACGACCAAACCCGGCAGTGGACCGTAGGTCCGTTCTCCGTTGTAAAAATGACAGGGTGACATGCGCCGCCACCACGTTTGCGTGGTGGAGCGAAGTATCTCAGGTTCCTTCACTCTACACAATGCCATTATCCTCTTCTCTGCTCTAGTTATTCCCTTTCCGAGTCTCTCGACTCTTCAGCATACAATGCATTGCCTCGTGCAGGTCCGAAGTTTATCCTATGACTCGTCCGACCGCTGATCATTCCTTATCGCGACCTTTCCCCACTGCTATCGTTGCTTTGTACTTCCCCGTTTTGTGATTCATCACGGGTTTAAGGGGATCTCGTGCCTATTTAGCCCGGAAGTGAGAAGGACGCGATTTTAAAGCCTCGGTGAAACTTCTTTGTGTTTTTTTTCGTGGCGAGTCTATGACCACGGAAATATTCCTCTTCCGTTGCCACCGGAGGCTGCCCGATCCCGTAACGTCTGCGAATCCTGCCCTTGTGCGCCCCGACATCATCACTCCACTTCCCCTTCCCCTGCTCCTATTCCACTTCACCTCTCCTTAACTCGGACCTGTGAGATCCCGGCTCACATCACTGGAAACTCGTTCGGTAGCCGACCATGGCGGAACGCATCCTTATGAACGAGTTCCGCTCCCTCTCCAAAGAAAGATGGGTCAACATCGATGTGAGTTTCACGCTGTTTTGAATACCTCTCGGACCAACTGCTGATCCCTACTCTGCGCCCAGCTTCATAACGACGACGTTTTCAAGTGGGATATCGCGCTCATCGTCCTCAACGAAGACTCCTTATACTACGGCGGCTACTTCAAAGCGACCATGACCTTTCCTTCCAACTACCCCTACGCCCCTCCGGGTGAGTTCCCTACAGTGGCCTCTGTTGGCGGCTGCATATGTATGGCACAGAATTACTGACATCACCCATGCAGAGTTCCGCTTCCTTATCCCTTTACACCACCCCAACATCTACAAGGACGGCAGACTATGTATTTCCATCCTTCACCCTCCAGGCGAGGATGAAATGTCCGGTGAACTTGCCGCCGAGCGCTGGTCACCTGCCCAGCGAGTTGAATCCGTCCTCATCTCTATCCTCTCTCTCCTCGATGATGCCGAGATCTCTTCGCCTGCCAACGTCGACGCGGCCGTCATGCTCCGCGACAACCCTGAGAAGTTCCGTTCCCTGGTCAAGTCCGACGTGGAAGCGTCCAAGGTGCACCGACCGGCCTCCTTTGAAATGCCAACCCAGGAAGCTTCCACTCACGAAGTCGTGGAGAAGGAGGATGAAGACTTCTGGGCCGAGTCCGGCGACGACAGCGACCCGTTCGGAGGCAGCGACTCGGACTCGGACTTGAACCACTTGACTGGGAGCGACGATGACGATGACGACGAGGACATGGACGCTGAGAGCGATTGAGACAGTATTTCCGCATCTGCGCCATTCAAGCATCACCACTTTACACCACAGATTTTCGGCTTTTTTTCAAGACAGCATAGCATTCACGGCGCACGAGCGTGGATCAAGGGTTTACATGGTTATTTTACAACGGCATTCGTGGTGATTTGGAGGGGGCGTTTTACATAACTAGTTAACAGTAGTTAACAGGGTGCTTCGAGAGTTCAGGCAAATCTTATAAATTTTATCGTATATCCAGCAAGACGATCTTCAAACAGTATAACAGAAATTGGAAGGATATGTAACACAAGTAAATAGAAACCCCGAATTCAATCAATAACCCTTCAAGCTCGAGCGTTTCTCCTCTGCCTCTGAAATGACAGATGCCGTGGCGTGTTATACTTATCTCACTAAACCTTACAGGTTAAGGGTTACATCCTTCGTCAGAGCACGCAATATGTCGGTCAATCAGAAGTGAAAGAACTCTTTATTGCGACATCTAGCCCTGAATTTGGCAATTTGTAGTCTGTGGATATGTGCCATCTGGTTGTTCGATTGTGAGGATTGCACAACTGAGAAGAGTGTGCCAGCTCCGGGGAGGTGAAAGAGCTGGAAAGGCTGAACAATGGTGTTGGGACTTGGAGAAACAGATAGACATGCGCCGGATCAAGAACGTGCTATAGCCGGATATACCTTGGCTATCCTAGACTACAAGACTGAATTGTGTCGGACGCCTACGTACTCGAAGCTACAAGCACGATCAAAAGCCTGAGCAGCGTGTAAACCCAACACTCATTCTAAATCGAGTTGAAATGTATGGATGTCGACAGATATACTACGCAACGATAAGGAGAGAAGTGACAGTCTGTGTACGCAGGGAGTTGTGTTGGACCGCCCAAAACGACCAAAAAAAAGACAGATAGAAGCCAAACGAAATGTGATCTGCGCCAGTGTTAAACCCTCCGTTCAAATGCCCATGTGCTGAATCCTGTCACAGACAGGACCTGGTTGGTGGTCTACTCTAGACGACAACAGCCTTCTTGATCTCGCTGTAGATGGCGCCGAGCTCCTGGTCCACGATCTTCTCGGCCTTGTTGACGAGACCGCTGATGCGGGTCTCCACGTCCTCCACGGTGGTACCAGACTTATAGCCACCCTTGGCGAGGATCTCGGTGTAGTTGGACGAGCCACCGCCGTTCCAGGCGAGGAGCTAGAATCATGTCAGCAATTATTCAATAGGTCGGTCATTCGGTAAGATAACTCACGTTGGGAGTGTCAGAGGGGATGTCAGTCAGGGCACCAGAGGTGGCAACGGTAATCAGAGCCTCCTTGAGCTTCTTGGGGGTGATTTCTTCGACAGCGTAGGCTGAGTCGGAAGAGGGTTGGAGAGAAACGTAGTAGGCCAGCAGACCAGCAATGTGGGGAGAGGCCATGGAAGTTCCAGAGATGGTGTTGACGGCGTACTTGCTGCCGATCCAGGTGGAGAGGATGTTCAGGCCGGGGGCGAAGATGTCAGTGCACTTTCCATAGTTGGAGAAGTAGGCACGCTCATCAGCCAGAGTGGAGGCACCAACAGTGACGGCCTTCTCGGCGGCGGCGGGTGAGTACTTGCAAGCATCGGCGTTGTCATTGCCAGCAGCGACGGCGAAGTGGATACCGGCGTCAACGGCAGCGTTCACGGCGAGGTCAAGAGTACGGGAGGTTCCGCCGCCCAGACTCATGTTGGCAACACTACCCTTGAAGCCCTTGACCTTGCCGTTCTTAGCATCCTTGGCCTTCTTGATGTGAGCTTCGGCAGCCCACTCGACACCCTTGACGACATCGGACATGGTACCGGAGCCGTTGGAGCGCAGCACCTTGACGGCGTAGACGTTGGCCTGCTTGGCAACACCGTACTTCTTACCGGCGATAGTACCAGAGCAGTGAGTGCCGTGGCCGTTACCGTCCTCGTCGGCGTCGTTCTCGGGGATGGTCTTGCCCCAGTTGGCACGGCCCTCAAAGTCAACGTGGTCGGTGTTGGTACCGGTGTCAATCACGTAGGCGTCGACGCCCTCACCACCCTCCTCAGCGTACAGGTACTTGTTAAAGGTACCGAAGGAGAGGCTGTCCCGGTGGGAGATACGGGCCAGACCCCAGGGAGCGTTCTTCTCCACGGTGGGGCTTTCCATGGTGTGAACCAAGGAGTCCTTCTCAATATACTCAACCTATTACAGAGGATTGTTAGCAACAACTTCATCATGTGCGTTATGAGGAAGGGCGGAAATCTGAGCTACTTACATCCGGATGCCGGCGGACCTGCTCGATGACATCCTCGTGGAAGTGACCGGCATAACCCATCAGTGAACCAGCCACGTGGAAGGTGTGCTTCAACCCCAAGAAGGCATCGGTGTCGAAGCCGAAGAGCGATCGCTTCTTCAGCTCCATGCGGCCGTTCTGGCTAGTGTGGATGTCCTGCACCCAGCTGTGGTGAGCGGCCGCAGCCGACTGGTCGACATGCTTCTTAAACACGACGATATAGGAATCGGAAACCTCCTGGGAGTTGGTGGAGGAGATGATGGGAGCTGCCCCATTGTGGATGGAGTCCACCACCACAGGTGAGGCAACTGTGAGCAGCGGAAGCAACGCCAGGCCGAACAAGCCCTTCATGACGGCGGATAGAGTCGTACGATGCAAAGGATACGAAAGAAGGGACAGGAATAATAATGGATAAGTTGGATAGAGAGAGTTGGATGGAGAGACGGATGGGGGGAAATGAGGAGGAGAGTGACCAGGTAAGAGTCACTGAGAGCTTATCAAGGGGAGACGAAAGGGCAGGCGGAGAAGGATGATGCAAGCGGAGCGATTACCGTACCGTAACGCCGTCGGATGACCAGTCGATTGCCGCCGAGCGCAGATCTCCAGCGTGTGAATGCCAGGGCGGTGGGGACCTTTACTCCGGGGGTGGGCGGTATTGTCATGTACTGTAAAGAGGAGACACCCCCCCCGGAACTCACGAGCGTGACTTTCCAAGGTTCTCTTATCGGGGCGATCTTCACTATCTTCATTCCTTGTGACTGCCCAGCTGGAGCTGTAGAGGGCTAGATAGTTCCCATTCTCGGCCTGGGTCGGGTACCTGTGTCTATGCATGAGTGGCACGGACATGGAAACTCGATGACGATCTCCCCAAGGCAACTTGTGCTCCGAAGTCGCGTGCTTCTGTCCGGATGACGCGAGTGTACATAGCTCGGGCGCTGTAACCACGCACTAGGTCTCAGCAGGGTAGTGGGAGCAGGCAACGTTATCCACACTTGCTGGGCTGGACCAACCGTAGGCTTATCGTGTCTCTTATCATCCGAAACGACGATCCCGTAACCCACAATTGAGGCACTCTGTAACCTATCCTGTGCCTAACGGGCCTCCGCTAAGCCCCCAAAGCCCAACCCCCCCCCGTCACCTGATATCATCCCCGCCGAGTGTTGATACGTTGATCTCATTTTTGCACCGGGAAAACAATATCGGCCCTATTCGTTACACTAGTCGATCGGTTCAAGAGGGCTTGTTTGTTCTCTCCGATGTGGTGTCTCAATCGGACCCGCTAAGCACAACACATATGCAGACCGCCTCAATCTGCTCGCCAATCGCGCATTCACGGTCTCTGGTGGTTACCCGCCATCAGATCGGTCGTGGATAAGATTCGGCCATGCCTCCACCCCTTCCCCCCTCGCCCTCCGGATCGACCGAGCGACTGGCGGAAGAGCTTGCTCCCACCGTTGAGCAGCTCAAGGGCCTCGCTGCAGGCAACGCCATCACCCTTCCCCAAGCACTGGGGGCCACCGAACCCCTCCTCCGTCTCCGGCATACCTTTATCGATAACCCACGCCCGCGAACCGCCAAGGATGCATTCCGGCACCTATCGGGCTTCCAGACATTGCTCGACCTCGCAGACCAACTAGCAGAGCTATACAATGTCGAGGCTCTATCCAAAGAAGAAAGGAAAAGCCTACTTGGGGTTTACAAGGACGTCTTGGGTGTTTTGGCCGAGGGATTGAAGGACCATTTTGGCAACCGACGATACTTTGCCCGCAGGATTGCCGGGGGAGGAATTGCAGTTCTCGAAAGAACTCTTGACCTGCTGGCCGGGAAGATAGACAAGGCCGAGAGCGATGCTAGACAACTCTACGGGGCCGTTCTTGCTGCCGCCCTGTGTCAGGAAACCGTCGCAAGTATATTTGTAACGCTGTGTGCGAAGCTTCAGAATAAGACGGAGTCTTTAACGGGACTTCAAGATGCGGCGGTCCAGTGCCTGGGATCTGCCGAGACCGTGGAGGTTGCGGAGCTTCTGGGTCCGATGATCCGTGTGTGGTTGAGACACTCTTCCTCGGGGCATGATTCTCTACGTCTCGCTCTTCCCGCATGTCTTTGTCAATTGGCTTCGCAGTCCCGGAGGAACGTTGTAGCTCTGCATGGCACAGGAATGCTATCGTCCATCCTTCCACTCTTGTTCGAAGACGGCCGATCCGACATGGAGCAAGCCCTTTACCAGGATCTGGCACGCTATTTGAGCGTCCAAGGCATGAGTAGCTTGGAAGATGCCGTGGTCCTGTACCGCCGGGCACATGAAAGCCCACAAGTTTTAAAATTTCTTGTTTCTGCACTGAAATTCTCCAAAGAGCCCCCATCAATACAGTTCGACTTGTCTCTGCACGGCTTTTGTTCCGTCGAATTTGCGACATTGAGCCGCCCGTTCCCTCCAATTACCTCCGCTGGCTACACCCTGGCAACCTGGGTCCGCTTTGATGAATTCGATCCGAACACCCACACCACAATCTTTGGTGCCTTTGATGCTAGTCAGACGTGCTTCCTCCTTGCCTATCTGGAAAGGGATACGCGTAACTTTATCCTTCAGACCTCGATCCGGGGGCCACGTCCTAGTGTCCGGTTCAAGTCGGCCAAGTTCGAGTCAGGTCGCTGGTACCATATTTGCCTTGTCCACAAGAGACCGAAGCCTTCCTCGTCCTCTCGAGCATCTCTCTTCATAGACGGTGAATTTGTGGAGCAGTTGAAGATTGACTATCCTTCCACTCCCGCCAGTAATCATCCCAGCAGGCCACCTCGGATCCAAGCATTCTTTGGAACTCCTCAAGATCTAGCCATGCGTCTTGGGAAGGGGGTATCAACATCCAGGTGGTCGCTTGCAAACGGCATCCTGTACGAAGAAGCGTTCAGCGACGATATGGTGGCCGTCTTCTACAATCTAGGACCGCGGTATTTTGGGAACTTTCAAGATTGCCTGGGCTCTTTCCAGACATACAAAGCCTCCGCCACGCTTAATCTTCGAAACGAACACCTCCACCCGGGGAAGGAAGAGTCCTCTGATATTGTAACTGCCATTCGACGCCGAGCAAGTACCCTCGTCCGCGAGAGCTCGATTTTGATCAATGTTTCTCCCGTTGCAGTGCTCGATGATGACGATCGAAACAGCGTTGACGAATTCCAACTCATCAAATGCCTATCTCGACAGGCGGCGAAGAGCCTACACCAATTGACGAAAGCTGGTGGAAACGCTGTCGCCATCAACGGAGCTACTCCTGCTATCAACGATGGGTTAACGCAACCTCAAGGAGTTGGCATTCTGACTGGTGATCCCGTTGTTGCTGTTCCAAGGTCTCTGGATGACGCCAGTTGGTGCTTAGGTGGCTGTGCTGCCGTGCAGTTGAGTTTGATCCAGGCAGCGAGTTCTGCGGAGAGTACTCGCCTGGCCGTGGAGGCGCTTTACGAGGCTGTTCAAGACAACTGGCGGAACAGTGAGGCCATGGAGAGAGAAAATGGTTACGGCATTCTTGCGTCCCTTCTACGCGAGAAACTTGGCTTTACCGTTGGCAATTTCACTGGAAATAGTCGAACGCCGGCACTTGGATGCAGTGCCGAAGAGCAAAATAAGTTGACTCTAGAATTGCTGCGTCTAACCCTTGCATTTGTGGGATACGACTTTGAGCGCCCAAATCACTCCATCATCACCAATCCCCTCGCCTACCGAATTCTCCTCGTCGACTTGGATATTTGGCGGCTCGGAGAACTGCCATTGCTCGAGCTTTATTATTCACAGTTTCGGACGTTTGCCGCGGACAGCAACTACCGCCGATTCAATGCAAGGCGGCTTGGTCGCATGCGTAAGTCACCCGATGTTCTTTTATCTCGAGTGGCCTAGATGAGACTCGGAACCAAAAACTAACTGAGAAATAGGTGTTAACAAAAAGCTCCTCGAGACTTTAAAGGGTGGCGAACTGACTTCAGACACACTGGAGCCGTGTTTAGCATCATTTGGGTCATTGATGGAAAGCAACCTGTCCCCCGACCTCCTCCGCTCCCTAGCTCTATCTATCACCTACGTACTTCATAAGCCGACGCCACCTGCCAGTCTCCAGAAGAAAAAAAGCCTTCGATTCGCGACGGTGTCTTCCCGACCAGGCTCATCAAAGTCGTCAGACTCTGATAAGTACATATCAGCCATTTACCTTGGAAAAGAGATGATGCGCTTGTATTCTACCATACTGTGCAACCCTATCGACCCTGCGCAACTAAAGAAATTTGCCAAAGCGGTCACAAACAAGGTTAGTCACAGACCACCAGTGATTGTAGTACTTTTGTCTGACAGCAAAAAAGTGGCTTTTGTACCTTTCATGCGAAAACGAACCCGAAATTGTGGTTCATGCTGCTAAGATCTTGGCCCGGCTGCTTGTCGTCCACGGAAGTGGCTACAGCAAAAAGTTTTCCGAAAAGAATGGCGGATACACAATCTTGGGACAACACCTAAAACGGTGGTGGAATATTCCTGCCCTATGGCCCATCTGCTTTTCAATTCTGTTTGGCCGAGATGTCGCTCTTTTGGACCTTGACCGTCCTTTTGAAGTCTCGGAACTCCGCAATCTTTTCTTGGGCGATGGTCAATTGCAAATTGTCTACCCTGAAATACTGCCAGTGGTCATGGGGATGCTCAGAAGTGGTTTGAAGAGCACGGTCCTTGCCAGTGAATCCGCAACAGGTCAAAATCCCTCAGAGCCAGATGGCTCTAGCACATCGCTTCCCAACATGTCTTCTTGCAATCTTGCCGGTAAGTTCCCACCCAAAGCTATGGATTTCGAATTTATATACTTATGGTTTTATGATAGATGTTGCCTTACAACACCGTACAAAGCATGGGCTTTCCCTTTTAACCTCTGTTGTCCAGTTTTTGGCAGAGGCACGCTCCAAGTCACAACTCTTCCGTGATTTCACAGTTCAGTCCAACTATGTCCAAGAGCTTTTGGCCACTCTTTACCCTGCTGTTGTTGGCTCGGACTCCGTAAGCCCCAACACTGAACTGAATTCCCGCTACAGTGGGCTCAGCTTTGATGAAAGCAACTTGGTTCTAAGGCCACGTTCGAGCACAGCCAACATACAAGGAAGCCTGCAAACTTCCACCATTGAGTTCTCATCCAGCCCTCCTGATGAGAGTACTGATACTCTGCGTCGCGGGTCCTCATTCATCCTAGTCTCTTCCGATAAAGCCAAGCATCAGCCCTCCTTCGCGCGTATACGCCGCGTCGTGAACCCTCAATTCTCTGCAGATGGAGCTGTAATCGAACATCCGCTTGTCAAGGCTATCTTTAGGTTGGTTCTCGCTGTCTTCGAGGATCAACTTCTAGAGCGGAAAGAATTTTCCGGGCTGGGGCTGTACCATAAGACGCCCCCCGGGTTCTTGGAGCACCAAGCGTACTTTAACTCATGGATATTCAATCGCTTGTTGGAAACGCTGAAGGAATTACCCTCTTCCAAACCTCGTCTCCTCCAGGAACCTCGAACTCTGACAAATCTTGGCCGCTTTGCTACTCACTTGGCCGAGGCAGTCTATGAGGGCTGGTTCATGGACGGAGCGGCAGCCACACTAGACGGCGTTGGGTCTATCCTTGAGTATCTCCAGCGTCCCGACATCTCGCCCCTGAAAAGCATTCGGCTGTGCAGCCAGGCGGTTGCGACTCTGCAGTCGACTCTTTATAGAGTTGCCTTGTTCCAACTGTCAGATGCAGAAGGTGGAGAAGCCTTATCCATATTGAAGCGCCTGAATTACTGGCAGGTGGTCCTTCTCGCAGCATCCGAAACCCAGTCAAAGTATCTCCAGCTTTTTTGTTATCTTCTTTACACCAAGTTGGTCAGCAACGAACAGGGCGTCCGCCTGGCGGCTGCAAGTCTCTGGCGGGTAATCCTAGTGCAAAGGCCAGATGAGATGACAGTCCTTCTCAGCCAAGGACCTGTCTCGCTCCAGCGTCGACTCGCGGACGGCTTCGATTCTCTCGTGGGATTGGAAGATGAGTCATTTTTAAACTGGATTGATGACCAGCGAGATGACCTTGATGCTTTGTTCTTTGGCATCCTGTCTCGATCCTGGGATACATTTGTCCTGGAGGAGAATACGAGAAGCGAGGATACCGCCAAGAGCCGCATCTCGAAACGCAAAGACAGACTCAAGCAATGGGTTCAACTGGAAAAATTCGACGAAGACGTGATTCGGAAACACGATGCCACTTTGCCTCATTGGATTTCGAACATTTCTGCGTCTGAATTCTTGAAGTCGCAGAGATTCCAGCAAGACCTACAAGATAACTCTGCCTTCATGTGGTCGGCATTTTCGAATCTGTTGCTGGATCTTCGACGGCCGGGTGGTCTCCTTTCCGATGACAAAGACCGAAAATGGAGGCTCGACCAGACCGAGGGTCGCAGTCGTATGCGGTTGCGAGTGGTACCTGATGAATCAGGCGAAAGGCAAGAGTATCGCCCTAAGCGGAAAGCTTCTGAGCCTCCTGCGGTGAAGATTGACACTCGTGCACGCGCTTTATCTGAAGGAGAGGCGCCATCAACACCGACGACAGCCTTGATGGCCGAGCCCGAGCCCTTGGAACCGTCTGGACCGCGAGATGAAGATGGCGATGACGCCGCCGAAAACCGTAGTATGCTGGAAGAAAATTTCGAGATGATCGATGATCCCAAGTTCGAGCTCGAGGACTACGAAGACAAGAACCGGAAGGTGATGAGATCTCTTCAACGAGGCGACCAGGTTCAAAACGTGTGCAACATGTCTCGAATCATCGGTCTTGAGGCCGTGGAGGGACTTTTGATCATCGGAAAAGACTGCATTTACATCCTGGACAGCTTCTTCCAGAGAGCGGATGGTGAGATTGTCAACGTCTGGCAAGCCCCATCTGAGGAACGAGATCCCTACGTGCGGATGATTGCGGGCCGGGAGTCCAACGATCGCCGTTCACAGGAGCACGAGACAAGAAGCTGGAAGTGGTCCGATTTGGTCAGCGTCTCCAAGCGACGTTTCCTCTTCCGCGACGTGGCTTTGGAAATATTCTTCACGGATGGCACCAGCTATCTGTTGACCTTCTTCTCTCCGCGGGTACGAGACGAGCTGAGTAACCAACTTGGTGCCAAAGCGCCGCAAGTCACAGGAAGTGCGGGACACTCGCGGCCGGAGGATATCTGGCGCTACGAAACCCTACGCAGCCAGGAAGATGCACCTCAATCCCTCGGCTCGAAGTTTGCTAGCGTCTTTGGACACCAGGCATCAAATCCAGCGACGCGGAAATGGATTCGAGGCGAGATTTCGAACTTTCATTATCTCATGTTGATCAACACGCTCGCTGGACGAACTTTCAACGACTTGACCCAATACCCGGTCTTTCCGTGGGTTCTGGCAGATTACACCAGCGAAGAGCTCGATCTAACCAACCCGAAAACATTCCGCGATCTGTCCAAGCCTATGGGTTGTCAGACCCCCGATCGCGAGGCTGGGTTCCGAGAGCGATACAATGCCTTTGCCGAGATGGGCGACGACAATGCCCCGCCTTTCCACTATGGAACTCATTACTCCTCGGCAATGATTGTCAGCTCTTATCTCATTCGCCTGCAGCCGTTCGTCAAGTCCTACCTTCTCCTCCAGGGCGGCACCTTCGACCATGCAGACCGACTTTTCTACTCTATCCGCAAAGCATGGGAGTCCGCATCGCGAAGCAACATGTCCGATGTCCGAGAATTGATACCTGAATTTTTCTACCTTCCCGAGTTCCTAGTGAACTCCAACAAGTACGACTTTGGTCTTCTCCAGAACATGGCAACGGCCATCGACTCAGTCGAACTGCCGCCTTGGGCTAAGGGCGATCCAAAGATATTCATTGAGAAGCACCGCGAGGCACTCGAGAGCCCCTACGTTTCTGAAAACCTGCATCATTGGATCGATCTTGTTTTCGGCAGCAAGCAGAAGGGCGAGGCTGCCGTTGAAGCCGTCAATGTATTTCATCATCTGTCTTACAAGGGTGCCAAGGACCTGGATGCTATTGATGACCCGGTGGACAAGTTGGCCACCATTGGTATCATCCACAACTTCGGACAGACACCTCATCAGATATTCCAGCGGACTCACGCTCAACGCGAAGACCAGCGGTACCGCACACCCCGGCTGGATACACTCGCAGAATCTCTGACCCAGATGCCACTCTCACTTCTTGACATCGAGGAACGAGTAGCCACTCTCTCGATGAAGCAAGACCGGCTGCTTTGCACAGCTGCTTTGAGACTCAATGTCCCACCGGCCTTCGATCACTACATGGAATGGGGCTTCTTTGATGGAAGTGTGCGCTTCTATGCTACGGATAGTCGCAAGTTGCTTGGTCACTTCGAACACCTTCATATCGGTCAGCTCTCACACGCCAGCTTTGCCGATTCACGTACACTTATTACCTGTGGAACGGACTGTACGATTTCCCTTTGGACAGTCACGGCAGGTTCTAGGTCCGTTGACTTGCAGCCCATTGGATCCCTGTTTGGTCATCGCGCTCCGGTAACCACACTTGCGGTCTCGCGATCCTTTAGCGCCCTGCTTTCTGCATCCAGTGATGGCCAGATCATGCTATGGGATTTGAACAGGCGATGCTTCGTGAGATCGCTTCCCGCCGATGGAACTGTCGACTGTGCCCGAATCAACGACGTGACTGGAAACATCATTGTCTGTCGAGGTAAACGCATCACCATGTATACGCTGAACGGAGAGATGCTTGTGGACCAACCGGTCTGCGATTCGGCCGACGACCACGTTCTATCCTGTGTATTCTACGAAGGCGTACAAAACGAGTGGCTAGAGCGCGAGCTGGTACTCACGGGCCATAGCCGCGGCGTCGTGAATATCTGGAGCAAAGCCATTCGCGACGGACGATTCGAGCTGGAACTCATCCGACAACTCCATCATACGGACAGCAGTCGCGACACCGGAGCCAACATCTCCTCCGGCATAAGTTGCATTTTGGCCCTCCCCCACGTTGTGTATACCGGGGATGAGGCAGGCCGAGTGGTTAGTATTTCCCGAATTGTCCATTCTCTTTTTCCGAAGACAAGCGCTAACTCTTGTAGTATGAGTGGAACTGTATTCAACGGCGCTGATCTGATCCCGCCATTCAATTCCCGCGCGGGGTGGCTACCGAACAAAGCACGCAACCTTGGAATTCGACTTCCGGTTTGCAGAAGAGGCTTGTCACAAAAATACAAAAGGGTAGAGAGAATGGCGTTTTTACTTCACAGGGGCCATTTGGTTTAATTCGGCCTCCTTCGCATTTCCCCCGCTTCATTCTGGACCTTGGCATAAAATAGCGCAATGAAGGCATCAAGTACGAGCACGGTTCCCGCTGTAAAGTCGGAGTAGATCGCGATTTTAACCGGGCCCCGGTGAGCCAAACGCAGCTCCGTCCAGCAGTGGGCCGTTGGCCGGTCGACCATACTCCGGTTGGCGTGTTCGGAGCACACTGCGCCGCGGTTGGGATTCGTCTGGTTTCAAATGAAGTCATATCGATAATATGGGGGATGGTTCTCTATAGTTCGACGGCATTGTACAAACGGCTGAAGAAATAGTCCTCGGTCCATTCCGGGAAGTCGGTGGAATTGGCGTTCCTGACACGTCGAAAACAGGCGAGTTGGAGGGGTCGAAGCCGGTGATTTCATTGTGCAGCGTCATTTCGCCCCACTCGGCATCCCACCTTGGGGTACTTCCGTTAACTATGGCAGCGCTATACTAAATGGTTGTACTCTTAGCTCAGCTTCCGGTCCATGGCTCCCCGCCTCTAAATACCTTCGTGCCGCCACTTTCCTTCCTCCTTCATCCCTCTTTCTTGACCATATTTTCTTCCATCCATCTTCCTCTACACACTTCGTTCACATCATGTCTTCCGCTCTTGAGCAGCTTAAGGCCACTGGCACCGTCGTGGTCTGCGACTCTGGTAAGTTTCGTCGATCACCGAGATCCATGCAGTGAGCATTCCACTAACGCGCGCGGTATAGGTGACTTTGCCAGTACGTATTCTCGAGCCTGGTGCCACGAGTGGCGATAGGTTGAACATTGCTAACGTGCCACAGCCATCGGCAAGTACAAGCCCCAGGATGCCACCACCAACCCCTCCCTGATCCTGGCTGCTTCCAAGAAGCCCGAGTATGCCGCTCTCATCGACTCCGCCGTGGCCTACGGCAAGAAGAAGGGCGGCTCCGTCGACGCTCAGGTCGAGGCCACCCTGGACCGCCTTCTGGTCGAGTTCGGCAAGAAGATTCTGGAGATCATCCCCGGCAAGGTCTCGACCGAGGTCGACGCCAAGCTGTCCTTCGACACCCAGGCCTCCGTCAACAAGGCCCTTGAGATTATCAAGGTATGTGGCGATCGCCTCTTAATTCCATTTCCAAGTGCTAACTCCGTTTTCAACAGCTCTACGAGGAGGTCGGCATCAAGAAGGACCGCATCCTGATCAAGATCGCCTCCACCTACGAGGGTATCAAGGCCGCTCACATCCTCCAGTCTAAGCACGGCGTCAACTGCAACCTGACCCTGATGTTCTCTCTGGTTCAGGCCATTGCTGCCGCCGAGGCCGGTGCTTTCCTGATCTCTCCCTTCGTCGGCCGTATCCTTGACTGGTACAAGGCCGCTCACAAGCGCGACTACACTGCCGAGGAGGACCCCGGTGTCAAGTCCGTCCAGGCCATCTTCAACTACTACAAGAAGCACAACTACAACACCATCGTCATGGGTGCTTCCTTCCGTAACGTTGGCGAGATCACCGAGCTTGCCGGCTGCGACTACCTGACCATCTCCCCCAACCTGCTGGAGGACCTGTACAACTCCACCGCTGCCGTCCCCAAGAAGCTCGACTCGGCCGATGCTCACAACCTGAACATCCCCAAGCGCGAGTACCTCCACAACGAGGCTGAGTTCCGCTTCCAATTCAACGAGGAGGCCATGGCCGTCGAGAAGCTCCGTGAGGGTATCTCCAAGTTCGCTGCCGATGCCGTCACCCTGAAGGACCTCCTGAAGGCTAAGGTCCAGGCTTAAGTGATCGGCCCTCGGGTTTAATATTTTCTTCATGTTCCTTTTTTTCTTTTTGGTTTTACAGACTTTATTTGTAAATTGGCGATCCCCCAAAATGTCTGTGGATTGGTAGATACGAATTGATGAATCTTCCCATGATTTGAAACCGAGCTACTTGTAAAACTCCGGTGTCGGACAGGAAAAGGCCGAGCGTTCCGAGACCCTGCACTGAGGGAATCTGGGCTGGTCGGCTTATTCACCGCGGACTAAGAACACTAAAGAACGAACCCCGCAGGGCTCCGTTGGGGACACGGTGTGACCGTGTGGGACTGCCGAGGACGCACTCGAAGTAAAATGGCATCTCTATAGAGAAGTAGAGGCATTGAACAGGACGGATAAAGGACCAGGATAAGAGAAACTAAAAGAATCAAACAATGCATGATTTTGATTTGGGTTTTCGAGTTCGGTGCAGGGGTCGAAGCGGCAATTATGTCATTTCCCCTCGTTCCGAAAGCTGCCCACTTGGGAAGGTGGGGGGTGGTTTTTCACGCGGTAATATTGTATCTGTACCGATTGTCACACACAAAATGTATGGCAATCGAAGTACTAGTACCGGATCAAGGTGGTCTCGGTAATGATGCAGTCACGTCAACATCATCCGCTTATTACCTTTCCATCGCCCGCCTCCTCCTTTCTCTTTTCCTTCCTCAGATACTCAACCTATTTCGATTTTTTTTAAAAGAAGAATCAAACCCACAACCGTCATAATGGTCAAGGCTGGTGAGTGCACATTATTGGACGACAGTATCACGAGCTCCACGTCCGTGGCAAGGACCTTGGGGTGAGCACATTTGAGCACCTTGGGATCCTCTGCTTCGGGCCTATCGGCTGCCTTCCTCTTCCCCCTGCTCTCCACCGTTCTTCTCTCGAACTGCGATCTCCAGGGCACTCAGCATTGTCTGGAAGAGCTTATTTGCTATTGATGCCCTGGTGGCCCTGCTCGGAGCTTCCCTGAGCTCAGATCGTCTCGGGAAGCTGGGGCGGAGACGGGAGGGACGGGTGACCCTCCCACCCGTCTTCTGGAAGCATGGATGAAACAAGCAACTGTCAACTATGAACTGTGAACTAACGTGAACCAGTTGCTGTCCTCCGCGGAGACGCGAAGATCGGTGGTACCGTCACCTTCGAGCAGGCTGCCGAGAACAGCCCCACCACCATCACCTGGAACATCACCGGCCACGACGCCAACGCTGAGCGTGCCTTCCACGTCCACCAGTTCGGTGACAACACCAACGGTTGCACCTCTGCCGGCCCCCACTGTATGTCCTACACAATGTGTCATTATTCCCCGAGATCTATACTAATCTGCCCCAGTCAACCCCTTCGGCAAGTCCCACGGTGCTCCCACTGACTCCGACCGCCACGTCGGTGACTTGGGCAACTTCAAGACCGATGCCGAGGGCAACGCCACCGGCTCTATGCAGGACAAGCTTGTCAAGCTGATCGGTGCCGAGAGCGTCCTGGGCCGTACTCTGGTCGTTCACGCCGGTACCGATGACCTCGGCAAGGGTGGTAACGAGGAGTCCAAGAAGACCGGTAACGCTGGTCTCCGTCCCGCCTGCGGTAAGTTGATCCAATTTATAGATCTGCCGTTATTGATATACTGACGTTGCCCAGGTGTCATTGGTATTTCTGCTTAAATGTCCAATTTACGCCTGTAGTTGGGTCTTGTTATCCCCATCTGTTAAGATGAAAAGTTCAGGATAGTCCCTGACTAGGATGAATGAATGTCAATTGCTCTCACTCCGTATCACCGTAAAGCTACATCGTATACACTAGACACCGTACCTCGTGCGACATGATGGCGTGGCCCGTACGCATAGCTAGCGCCCAGACCGCTTTCCCCACAAACACCGGCCACGTTTCGACTCCGAGCCCCTTCTTATCGCCGTCCTTCTTTCCTCTTTCTTTTCCCATAGTTGTTCTCTGTGCTACCAGTGGTGGCCAGTGTCTGTTTTTTCATCTAGCATGCCTTTCGAAGCCCGCGTCAAGTCCGTCCTGTCGGGCGACACGGTCGTTCTGTCGCATGTCACCAACCCCTCACAAGAACGCATCCTGAGTCTGGCCTATGTGTCCGCACCAAGATTAAGGAGAGAGGGCGACGAGGTTAGTGATTTTTCCTTGCCAATTGGCTTCTTTGGCACACGTTTCACGACTTCCCTGTGAACTTTGGTGCTCTGCCGAGCTGTCGAGTTATTCGGACCAAAGGTGAACTAATCCAGACGAATTGCCACAGGCCTACGGCTTCCACTCTCGTGAATTCCTCCGTGAGCTCCTTGTCGGCAAGGTCATCCAGTTCCAGGTTGTCTACACCATCCCCACCGGCGCCAAGCGCGAGTACGGTATCATCAAGCTGCCCGGGTTCGACGCTCAGCTGCCCGACATCAGTGTTCAGGAGGGATGGACCCGTGTTCGTGAGGAGGCTGGCAAGCGGTCGGATGATTCCGAGGAGACTTTGGCCTTGTTGGAGCGGTTGCGGGCTCTTGAATCGCTCGCTCAGAGTGCGGGCAAGGGTGTTTGGTCCAGCAAGGATGATGGTCAAATCGAGACCACTTATGAATTGTCCAATGGACAGTCTTTGGTGGACAAGTACCGCGGCAAGCAGGTGGAGGGTATTGTGGAGAAGGTCCTGAACGGCGACCGAGTTATTCTGCGCCTTTTGCTTTCGCCGCAAGAGCATCTGCAGACTCTTGTTGCCTTGGCTGGCGTGAGAGCGCCCTCCACGAAGCGGACCACTGCCGAGGGCAAGGAGCAGGCTGGTGAGTCTTTCGGTGAGGAGGCTCTGCAGTTTGTTGAGTCTCGCCTGCAGCAGCGCAAGGTCAAGGTCTCGCTGGTCGGCGTCACTCCCCAGGGCCAGCTGGTTGCTACTCTGCTGCACCCTATGGGCAACATTTCTCGATTCCTCCTTGAGGCTGGTCTGGCCCGCTGCCAGGACCACCACTCCACTATGCTTGGTGGTGACATGGCTACGCTCCGTCAGGCAGAGCTGGGTGCCAAGGCTGCCCGCAAGGGTGTCTTCACCGGACATGTGGCTCCCAAGGCCAGCGGTGCTGCCGCCCTCGACTGCACTGTCACCCGTGTGTTGAATGCCGATACCATTTTCATCCGCAACAAGGCCGGGCAGGAGAAGAAGATTAGCCTTACCAGCATCCGCCAACCCAAGCCGTCTGACCCTAAGCAGGCTCCGTTCGCTGCGGATGCCAAGGAGTACCTGCGCAAGCGTGTCATTGGCAAGACCGTCAAGGTAACTGTGGACGGCAAGAAGCCTGCTAATGAGGGCTTCGAGGAGCGTGAAGTTGCTACTGTAGTGCAAGGCAACGTCAATGTTGGTCTGGCCTTGGTTGAAGCCGGCTATGCGTCGGTGATCCGCCACCGAATGGACGATAATGACCGTGCTCCCTACTACGATGAGCTGTTGGCTGCCGAGGCTGAGGCGCAAAAGGAGACCAAGGGAATGTGGTCGCCCAAGGCCCCCAAGGGCAAGCAAATTGTGGACTACTCTGAGAGTGTTCAAAAGGCCAAGCTTGAAGTTGGCATCCTGCAACGGTCAAAGCGTATTCCCGCCGTGGTCGACTTTGTCAAGTCTGGCTCTCGCTTCACCGTCATTGTGCCCCGTGAGAACGCCAAGTTGACCCTTGTCCTCTCGGGCATCCGTGCCCCTCGATCTGCCCGCGGGCCGGGCGAGGCTGGTGAGCCATTTGGCCAGGAGGCCCACGAGCTGGCCAACCGCCGCTGCATGCAGCGTGACGTTGAGATCGATGTTGAGACTATTGACAAGGTTGGTGGCTTCATTGGAACTCTGTACATCAACAAGGAGAACTTCACCAAGGTCCTGTTGGAGGAGGGCTTCGCTACCGTGCACGCATACTCGGCTGAGCAGTCTGGCCACGCCAACGAGTACTTCGCGGCTGAGGAGCGGGCCAAGGAGGCCCGCAAGGGTCTCTGGCACGACTGGGACCCCAGCAAGGAGGCCGCCGAAGCTGAGGAGTCGGAGGCTGCCAACGGCACCGGCAACGAGAGTGAGGCTGCTGGCCAGCGCCGCAAGGATTACCGTGACGTGACCGTCACCCACGTCGACCCGGCCACTGGAAAGCTGAAGCTCCAGCAAATCGGCGCCGGCACCAACGCCCTGACAGAGCTGATGAACGCCTTCCGTTCCTTCCACCTGAACAAGGCCAACGACACCCCTCTGCCCGGCCCTCCTAAGGCAGGAGAGTGGGTTGCTGCCCAGTTCAGCGAGGATGGCGACTGGTACCGCGCCAAGGTTCGCCGCAACGACCGCGAGAATCAGCAGGCCGAGGTGGTGTACATCGACTTTGGCAACTCCGAGACTCTGCCCTGGAGCAGCCTGCGGCCTCTCACCCAGTCCCAGTTCTCTGGCCAGGCTCTGCGCCCGCAGGCCGTCGATGCCGCCCTCTCCTTCCTCCAATTCCCCGCTTCTCCCGACTATCTTGAAGACGCCGTTGCTTTCGTGAGTGACCAGACCTTCGACCGTCAACTTGTGGCCAACGTCGACTACGTTGACCCCGAGGGCACTCTCTACGTCACCCTCCTGGATCCCGCCAACTCCAAGAGCCTTGACCAGAGCATCAACGCCGACATTGTCCACGAGGGCATGGCGATGGTTCCCCGAAAGCTGAAGGCGTGGGAGCGTGCTTCCGCCGATACTCTGAGCAACCTGCGCGAGCTGGAGGACGAGGCCAAGTCCGAGCGCCGCGGTATGTGGGAGTACGGTGACCTGACCGAGGACTAAATCTGAAGCTGGACACTTATCTGTAACTATTTTGAAAAGTATGGGATGGGGTGGCAACATTCTGTACAAAATTCGTGATTGACCTGAGACGAAAATACCATGTGCCATGGCACTAAGCACAATGCCATTTTTAATTTGCTCTTTACCTATGCTCTTCCCCCATCGATCTCAAGGATCCACGTACCATTCTACTCTAGTGGGTTTGCCCCTGCAGTTCGTGGTGTTTGTCGATCGCCGATAGTCCTCACCGATTAACTTTAGTTCAATCTGATCCAGGCAGGGGAGAAGTAGATCTAATCTAATCGTGTACCTGTCAGTGCATGCCGAACTATAGTTGAAAAACTAACTATTAGGTCTACCTCAAATGGTACAGGGGGTCTGGACCGTTGCCTCGGACTCCGAATTCTGGTTCGGGCGCAAGCGCAGGTTCTCAGGGACAAGATTTCAACTGACCGCCTCTTTTCCCCGACATCTCCGCCACCACCGACCTTCTTGGGGCTGATCCCATACAAACCACAAAAAGACGCAGAACAATGCTCTGGCGTACAAAGTCCCACCACAGCCAGGCGTCCGAGCAGGATGCCTCGATCGCGCGCACCGCGTCCGCGTCCAAGAACGACCCGTCGGCTTCCGCTGATCAAGCCGCCGGCACGGCATGGCTCGCTGGACATTTGCACCACCTGACGCCGGAGCAGGAGGAGAAGCTGGTCGAGTTCAAGGCCGTCTGTGCTGAGCGCGGGTACTATACCCCGGCTGTGGAACAAGAGGGGGGGAGCAAGCCGCCCAGCCATGGCGATGCGACCATGCTGTATGTTGCACGGCCCTGCATTTTATACCCCGGTCTGGGACTAAAGGGCTAACCGTGGTGTAGACGCTTCCTGAGAGCTCGGAGATTCGATGTCGAAGGTGCTTGGGCCCAGTTCAAGGATACAGAGGACTGGCGGAAGGAGAACGCTATCGAGGCATTGTATGAGAATATCAGTGTGGACTCGTACGAAGCTGCTCGTCGGATGGTGGGTGCTTCGCCAGTGTTGAGATGGCAACGAATTGTAGACTGACTTTCCGTGTTTATACAGTATCCCCAGTGGACTGGCCGCCGTGATCGCCGCGGCATCCCGGTCTACGTCTTCGAGATCCGCCACCTCGACTCCAAAGGAATGGCCGCTTACAACAGTACTATGGCCGCCGGCACTCCCGACACTCACAAGTCGTCTTCCGTCCCAGCCCGTCTGCTGAACTTGTTCGCCCTTTATGAGAACCTTCTGAACTTCGTTATGCCGCTGTGCTCATCGCTGTCGCGGCCTAACCCGGAAACGCCCATCGTGACCTCCACCAATATCGTTGATGTGAGCGGCGTGGGGCTGAAGCAGTTCTGGAACCTGAAGGGCCATATGCAGGATGCTAGTGTGTTGGCGACGGCTCACTACCCCGAGACGTTGGATCGCATTTTCGTATGTTGTTCCGATGTATTCATCTCTAGCACGTGCTAACTGTCATTCAGATCATTGGCGCTCCGGCATTCTTCCCGACCGTTTGGGGCTGGATCAAGCGCTGGTTCGACCCGGGCACCACCTCGAAGATTTTCATCTTGTCCGCGGCTGAGGTGAAGCCCACCCTCACCTCCTTCATGGATCCCACCAGCATCCCCAAGCAATACGGCGGCGAACTCGACTGGCAGTGGGGCGATATGCCCAACCTGGACGAGGCCGCCCAAAAGAAGCTCGGAGGTATCGAACAGCCCCCGGCCGAGGGCAAGACCAAGAAGGAAATAATAAAGGGCCCGGTGCTGTTCAAGGGCGACACGATCGAAGTGCTAGGAACCGAAAACGGCAAGGAGCGGCGGGAGACCATCCCGGTGCCCAATGCCGAGCAGACCAGCAGCGATGAGTCAAGCGAGAAGACAGAAGACGTCGCGTCGGAACCTGCCCCCACAGAGAACGAGAAGACGGGTATCGACCTGGTGAACGTCAACCAGGTATCAGGCGACGAGGCCCAGACCACGACCGCTGCTGCATAGACGCGCATAGAATACCGCAACGGGCATGGCGCGAGGGAGCGCAGATCACTCAACCGAGGCACCGGACCGCATCTGATAAGAGCGAATGCGTCTGCCTGGGTGAGTGTCGAGGTTCATGATTGGGATGTTTTGTTTTTCGGCATTGCATGTGCATTTGCATAGACGCGGGTTTTGGCCCAACGGTTTTGTGTCTCGTGTTTGGTTTACACTTCTTTCGGTTCGGCTCTATGAGGCCATTTGACGACTCGTTCTTCTCCCTTCATTTTTATATTTTTTTTTTCTATACAGTGATGAAATATGTTCTCGGATTGGTGCTCATTCTGGTTGGTGGATTTAGGATACTTGGTTAATATGTATTCCCGCGGGTTGGTGAGGGGACTTGGTAATAGACCATAAAATACGGCTTTCTTTTTACACTGTTGCCTTGCATGGTTGTCCGTAGTTGACGACGATCTCTCCGATGACTTTCACTCTCTGTGACTCATTCGTACCTGCGAGTTTCAAGATTATTCGATCATGTTTACTTCTTCACATGAGCCCGGATCAGGACTCTATATCCGACGCTACGGAGATGGCGTACCCCAACATTGGGCAGATCCACCTCACCCTCGTAGCCCACTCGGGCACTGTACTCACGGCTATGAATCTTGATGTATCTTTGCAGATGGCAAATGATTTAGTTCTACGGGATTCTGTATACTCAGGCACGGTCCAATCAGAACCGCGGACCGGAGGGGTATGGCATGTCACCTGACCGAGTCAGGGGCACGCCAACCCTACATGCATGTGCGTCGGACATTTTGTACGACATCACTTCCGTATACTTCCATGGAGTCGCGTAGAGCCTCGAACATGGATTCGCACAGGATTCCGGGCTAGTCGATGTGCGGTTCGATCATTCGATCATGGTGCCATCATTTCGTGTGTACTAGGCCCGTGTGTGCCCGACTAGAACAGATCAAGAGAATCAGGGACCACTCAAGGACCATTCGGGGATCCGTCAGCCAACCGCGTTGAGTCCAAGCGTCAGTGCGAGGCGTTCTCGAAACTGTTGGGATGCGATCGACGTCATGTTCAAATGGCCAAAAAGAGGCAAAAGCCTCCGAGGCCCCAATTTTGCGGAGGCTGTGGGTTCACATGCGCCGAGACGCTGCCGAACTGGAGTCAGCGATCGACAGCGCCAAATCGATTTAAATCCACCCGGACCCCAGACTCTGATCCGCGAAAATTTGATCTTCTGCAAACATGGAGCGCAACCCCAAGGACTCGATGAAGTCCACCTGGCGGCATCAAGCCCGCTCAGAGTGGACGCTTTTCCACTGGTTCTATGAACTACTCGACATCCACCCCGAGAACCTCGACCAGGAGGTTCCCGCCCACTCGAAGGAAGACGCCGTTCCCTACGTGCCTGACTGGTCGCAGCATCGTTGGGTCCTCACCCACGCCATGATCCCCCTGCTCCTGCACCACGCCTACGTCCTATACACCGGCCACAACCTCGGCCGATTGGGCGCATTCATCCTGTACAGCATGGCCTTCAAAGGAATCGCCATCCACGAAATCCACGTCCTCCGTCGCCTGGGCCACATCCACGGCTTCCTCGACGGAGACAAGCACGAGCGCGACGGCGTCCCGGACATCGGCGTCGGCAAAGTCGTCCGCTCTTTGATTTCAACCTCGACCTTCCGACCAATGTTCACGGTGTTCCTCGCTTACCGCGTCGCCGAAGCACCCTCTTCGATGAGCTTCGCCTGGCTACCGCTTGAAATCGGCCTGTACGGCATCATCCTCGACTTCTGGTTCTATTGGTACCACCGCCTGATGCACGACGTCAACGGCCTCTGGAAATATCACCGCACCCACCACCTCACCAAGCACCCGAACCCGCTTCTGACGCTGTACGCCGACATGGAGCAGGAGTTCTTCGACATCGCCGGCGTCCCGCTGATGACCTGGTTCACGATGCGCTTCATGGGAATGCCGATGGGCTTCTACGAGTGGTGGGTCTGCCACCAGTACGTCGTCTATGCCGAGCTGGCCGGCCACAGCGGCCTGCGCGTTCACGCAACTCCACCTTCAACGCTTAGCTGGGCGCTCCGGATGTTCAACGCGGAGCTCGTGGTCGAGGACCACGATCTGCACCACCGCAAGGGCTGGAAGAAGAGCCACAACTACGGCAAGCAGACTCGTCTCTGGGACCGAGTTTTCGGCACTTGCTGTGATCGCATTGAGTCGGTCGAGAATAATGTTGACTATGCCAATCCAGCACCCATGCCTTTTTACTGAGATGGGTTGATGTTGCCTGTGGGGAGATAGATGTATATGCGATTTTTGGAATATAAAACGGCGACATGATTTTCTTTCGCTCTTTTGAGATATATGACTTTTTGATACCATGCTATATTTATGCGAATACCAATGATTGAACGAGTCAAATCTGCATCTTTTCTTTTGTAGTGCCTAGACCCACCTGCGCAGGTAACGATCCTCGTAGTGATTGATTGCCCCCGTTTTGACGCTCGGGTGAAGCGATGATCGTGCAGTGATGCCAATGTCTGACCTTGCCCCGGCGAACTAAATTGTCCAAACCCGCCTGGGCTTTGGAAGGGGCAAAGTAAACCAAGATTCACAAAATGAAGAAAGCGAGGTGTTACATCGAGTTCCAGGGTTTGCGGACGGCGAAATAGAACATTGAAAGGCGCGGGTTTAATTCTTGTATGCGACTTTTGGGGGCTTTTTTTTTTCTCTCTCGTCTTTTGTAAACATTTGCATTAAAAATGTATATACCACTCAACAGTATTGGAACCTCTATAACCACCCCCCGTCTTCTAACGAGAAGGCCCGGGAATCCCGGTCCTCTGCTGCTCCACAAGATTCTCCAAGTGAGCAACCGAATCCTGAACTTCCTTCTCACTAGGCACATTGACAATCAGAAGATACAAAACATCTTGGTGCAGGATCTTTTTGATAATGCCCTGGCGCTTGGCCTTGTCCCGTCTGTCTCTTCTTGGGCCCCGAGGAAGTCGGCCCCGAGCGACGCGCCTGGCATCTTTATACTCGCGCCTCATGGACCGCCTTCCCTGTCTTCTAGCCCGCTTGGCTTCGCGTCGAGGGACTGGATTGATTGCTCCACCGGTAAGGAGTGAGATTAGAGAGCCGTTGTTGACGGCGTGGTTGGGGTCGTTGTACCGTGATTGGAAGGGCTCTCTTTGGTTGGCGGGCACGACGAGAGATGATCCGGGGTGTTGTGCTTCCTAGGAAACGGTTAGGAGGACATGAAACGGCAAGATAAAAGGGGATTCAGCCTACGTAGAAAGCGTGAGCTCTCCTGTCCATGTAATCCTGGACCCAAACGCCAGCATCCCTGAACTTGTCTCGAACTCCCGAGCCCTCGGGTTTCTTTTCATTGGACTTCACTCCAAGCTCTTGAGCGGCAACGTAATCGAGATCAGGGAATACCAACTCCGCAGATTCAGGGAGCTCAACCTCGCCATAGGTCTTACCGCTCGTCAGTCGGAGATTCTTCATCTGCTTGCTCATGCTTGACATATTCGGATCCGGATTACTGTACTTGGCAGCTGTCTCATTGATGTCAAGCTGTTTACTGGCGAACAGAGTCTGTCCAAGGGTACTGGACAGTTTTCCCAGAAGACCCTTTTGTTGACCGGGCACTTGGTCTTTGAAGCACATCACCATGGCGAAGAGACCGCGCGGCATCAGCAGGTCTTGATTTACCCGATCGAGAAAGGTATTGCGACGATGTCGGGATTGCAGTTCACGAGCGGTACCAGCCACAACCTGGACAACGATGCTGACCACTTGGGCAGCTACTTCGGGGACGAAGCCGGCGACACCGGCGGCGACGAAGACCACGTCGATCCATGGATCCGCCTGTATCAAGTTAGAACCAATTTACCTGCATCCCTAGGCTCTGCATTATACAGAAAAAGGTCCAACGCACCTTGCTCGATTTCTCCCAGTCGGCCAAGAACCGCAAGAACACATCCTGGCTAATACCACAATCTGCAAGGACTGGAGCATACGCCCTCACGAACCCGCGATCTTTCTGTCCAGGCCGACGCTGTGGAATAATAACAGGACATGGGATCTGCCGCAAAGGCTGAGGCGGAGGCCCTGCCATCCGAACCAGTCGCTGGATCATTTCATCCTCTTTGGACTTGATATCGGACTCGGAAGTCGAGGCCACAGCATCCTCATACGAGGGCGGATTCACACGCTCGGCCATTTCATCAAGCTCCCAAGCCGCCTCATCCCGGTTGGCAAGGTCGTCCTCCGAGTCACTGTCGGAGTCATAGTCGACTCTGCGCACGCGCAGTACTTCCTTTCCATCTTTGACTACCCGCTCGGCCTCGCCGATGTTTACCAGCTTTTCTGCTTCGAGCTTGTCGGTGATTTCAAGATACTCATACTCGATTTCCGGGCTCTCAGACGCAGGTACCTCTCTGGATGCGGAAGAGGAGGGTTCACCGGATTGACTAGATCCTGACCTTGAGCGGTGGATCATCTCCGACCCGGCTCCGACGCCTGCACTGAGGAGCTTGGAAATGAGACCCTGTCTTCCACGAGGCATTTTGGCTCTTTGATTGATTGAAATTTAATGCAGGGGTATTTTCCTGAATTTTAGCAAAGGAGGGGGGTTGTCAGATTCAAAAGTAGTTTAGGTTTCGGCTCAGCTCAACCGAGCTTACGCTTACGGCACCGTCCCGATATCTTCAGCTCATATTCAGCCCCGTCGGGGGTAAGAGTTTCTAGAGCTTCGGCCGTACTAAGCACGCCACTAGATGGCGATCGTTTTCAAACCATTTCAAACTATAGATTACACCTTTGATATTAAATGAAAACAGGTATATGCATCTAATCTCTAACAGCTCAAGCCTTCCACAACATGTTGACTTGCTTCTTCCGAGCCTGTAGACAGAGTTAGTAAATTAATAAGATCACATCGGAGGCAACGGGAACTTACCATTGGCGCCAAAAATGAGACTCCGACGGCCAATGCCACCACGGTCAACAGCAGCTGCAACTTAGAGAAGCTTTTGCCAAGAACGTCGAATGCCTGGCTGGGCGTGGCACGGATGCCGAAGACATCGCCGCCAAAGGCGAAGATGAGACTAGTACTCTCCAGGAGTGTAGGTTGAGAGAGCACCGTCTTGATATTTGCGACATCGCGAGAATGCGAGAGGTACCACTTGCCGTCAAAGTCGAGGTACGGCGCGTAGCGGAACAGACCCTCTTCCGCTTCGGCGGAGGTGGGATCCCGACCGACGGGGCGACGGGGGTCCAGGACGGGACGAGGGATACCGACAATGGAGTTGGAGGATGGAAGGGTGCAAAGGAGCTGACGAGTAGTGATGCCCTGGCGGGTCTGGGTGACGGCCATGTGCGAGATAGGCTCAGCGATCATGAAGGACTGTGAGACAACGTGAGGCAGCGGAAGGCTGTCACCGTGAATGCTTGAGTAGTTTCCAGCAGAGCCGAGAGGGCCACGGTCATTAGGAATGTCGGACTCGTAGAGTTCGGAGATGACCAGCTGGTAGCCCTTGGCAGCGGATTCGTCGGTGGCATCGCCGTAGAACGAGTAGGCGAACCAGTTTTCGGAAATGGTGGACGCAATGGGTTGGTTCGCGTCCACGCCAAATTGGATAGATTCGTGCAGGATCTTGCCCGACACGGCATCCAAAAGATAGAAACCGGCAGTGTGGCCTTTGGGATCCACTGCAGTCACCAACACCAGATTAGAGTTGAGATACTTGTAAAGAACAGAACGATTTCCGAGAACCTTTCCGATCGACGCCACTGGATCGTGCGCAGGACGAGCGACGGCCTGAACGACCTTTTGACCAGAAGGAGGAACAAACTCCCAGACGGGTACCTTGTTATCACTCTTAGCCCAGCCGAGAACACGGCCATCGGCGCTGTTGGTCACTAAGAATCCAGTGCTATCGGCAAATGAAGAAGCGGGAGTGCCATCCGCCTGGATGGCCAGGACCTGGTTCTCGACGGTGGCAATCGACTGAATCTTAATATCCTTCGGGGCAGAGCGTGACGTGATGGCCCCCGTTGAGACGTCCAGCGTGATCGAGCTTCCATCACTGGGGTAAATCGTCGCTTCACCAGGTCCGATCAAAATAGCCTTGACATCCCAGGAGGATGTTTCAACAGCCCGGACACTCCAAATAACAGCACCCTGCTTACCGGTGTCCAGAGCATAAACACGACCATTCCGAGTAGCGACGATTACAGGCTTGGCGACTCCGAAGCTGTCCAGATTGGTCACTTCGTCACCCAGAATACTGCCAAGGACACGTCTGGGAAGTTCCCTGAGCCAGTCAGGCAGGTGTTGGAGGTCCCGCACGTGGCGCTTTACCCGATGGATATATGCCCCGTGCAAGCTGTCGTGGCCCTCAACCTCCAGCTCATGTACCAGGTCTTCCTGAGCATCGGTATCAACGAAAACGGCCGCCACAGCGTCGACAAGGGCTTCTGGGCGGTTCCATTCGATTTGGCCGTTTCTGATGAGCTGCCAATCGCCAGACTCGCGCAGAATCGCCGAACGCACTGCGACCGAAGATCCCTTGGCGACAACCTCTGCAACGGCGTCCAAGGCGCGTTCGGAAGATGGCGACTCGAATGTCCAGCGTCCCAGAATGCCATGGGATGCGGAAGAAACCACAAGTGCCTCCGAGTCCGTAATGCGAGTAAAGTACACGTTTGCGTCGATGCTGCTGGTTGCCACTACGGACTCTCCAGACACAAAGGGCAGATGATAGGCCTTGGTCACGGTCGCAGACTTCATGTCCACGTGGTAAACCTCGGCCCACGATCCAGCATTTGTGCGGTACAAGACCAAAAAGTGAGGAAGAGCGTTGAGTTTATGAGGGGCGTGGACCGTGATCTGCTGGATATCCTGGCCCGAGGTGTTGTCAATGGACACAGTGTTGACCTGTTTGGAGCCAATGACATTAACCTTGAGCGTCTTCAGTGACTTGTCTGCCCAGACAATCAAGGGCGATGCGGTGTTTGCGCCCACAAACAGGACGGATTCCGGGCCAGTGACGTCGGCATCCGAGCTCAAAGTGTGCTGCCTAGTCTGGCGACCAGTCAATGAATCCAGCGAGGTAACCTTGATCTTATAACCCTTCAACATTGCGGACTGGAGCGAGATGTAGAAGACTTCAGTGGGAGAAGATGACACCTGGAACGGTGTATCGCCGCTGAAACCATCATTAGCCGTGTTGTAACCATTACCAGCACGTATCTTACCCATCATCCTTGTATTCCCACTTCGTCTTTCCGGTATCACCGTCCAACCGTCTCACAACACCGGCACCATTGCTAATTAGCGCAAGAGCGTCGCGGGCGCTGGAAGTCGAACTGGCATCTGCCAACTCCAGAAGCTCAAGATCCGCGATCGAACCGCCTGCAATCTTGTTTTCCCAAACCAGCTTCCCATCCTGAGCACTCCATGACGAGATGTAGTCTCCCGCCGCGCCGACAACAGCATTATTTCCATCGAGGCCACGCAGAATGCCCGCTCCGCCTGTCGGCCCCGAGGCCGACCGCGAGAGGTCCTGGCGCCAGACTAATGCGCCATCACGAGGATTGACGGCTCCCAGAATCGACTTGTCGGAGACTGTGTAGAGGAGGGATGCATTGGAGGAGGTCGAGGGCTTGAGGAAGAAGGTCGAATCGGGGGAGGGGGCGCCGAGCAACGCGTGGTGGAAGTCAATGTGATTGACCTCATCGGTGTAGATGGCCGCTGCGGGCGACACGCACGCAGCGAAAAAAAGCGCCGCTTGGAGCCGCATGGTGCTATGAGATGAGCATTGACTGGAGAGGTGTTGTTAGCTTCTTAGGTGCGTCGGGCCCGCGGGCGGTGATGGAGATCTCCCCGGACCGATATCACTTGACTCCTTCGAACCACTCTACACATCTCTTTCTCAACATTTTTCCACATTGCCATCTCACAGGGTATTTTCAGCCGATACAGGGTAGATGCGTTATTTTGGCAATACTTTTGAAGTCTCTTGAGGATGAGAACATTCTTTTTTGGAATTTAAATCGTCAGCTTTCGGCAATTGCATCTACCTCAATCTCAACAAGCATATCATCGTCGACAAAGCCATTGGCGACTACAATCATCGTCGCAGTTGTGCCGATTTGCTCTCCATTCTCCTTTCCCAAGATATCCTTGAATCCTTGCCCAACAGCACCACAGTCTTCTTTCCTGCTCACAAACAACTTGCACCGCACTATGCTCTCGGCACCGCGACCACCAACAGCTTGGATAGCTTGAATGATTTCCTCCAGAATCACCCGTATCTGTTGCCGAGCATCACCGGGAAACCGAACTCGTGGAGCTTCCGGGGGAGAATACGGATCTGCTGCAGTCGAGCCGGCCACGTAGATCTGGCCGCCATGGCGCACTGCTCGATAGTATCCGATCCGGGCCTCCCAAGGAGAGGAAGTGCTGAAGAATTGCTTTTTGGTAGTCATGGTTCTAGACACCTTGTAGTCAGCTTCTTATTTCAATTGGCAACGGGCTCACAAATACCTTGAATGCGACCCGGTCTATTTAATGTGCTCCGAACTGCTTTTGCTGTCGAGCCGAAAACGATGCCGCTTAATGCGTGTCACACGGCTACGATAACCCCTTTTATACCTCCCATGGCAGCCCCGCTAGGTAACTGCGTGCTTGCGGGAGGCTTACGTTTTCCAAAATGAGTCACCAAATCCAGACTGGCTCAGTCATTTAACTGATCTAACCATGGATAGAAGCGTAGTTCATAGCCATCATTTTGTCCAGTCCTAGCCTTGGTTATGAAGAATCGAGGCCTATAAAAAAGTTCATTCAACCCGTATCTTTGTGACATACACTGAGGACGCCCCGCATCGTCGGGATCCAGTCTTTCTAGGTTACAATCAATGCGCTGTATCATATACTAGCACGTGGACACCACGTCCGCGCCTTGCAGCGTAATGGGCGGATCATTCTAAGATATACGCTTTATCTCCAATGATGGCGTTGAGAACATGTGTCTCGTCTCAAGGATTTATACTATGCACTCCTTATTGAAATTCGAGCAGCTCAGTGCCTCCCCTTTCACTTGCAGGAACACGTTGATACAAATGTTTCAAAGGCCTGAACCGCCGTCGCGTGGCCAACCAAAAAACTCCAATCAGGATGGCGACCGATACAGCGAAGATCAGTATGAGAAATGGAAATCTCTCGGACACATTGTCAGACTCAGTGGTCTTGCCCGATTCCCCGACATTCTGTGCGATATCATGTTTAGGGGTCGTAGTCTCAGCGTCTTGTGTTTCGCCCCAGTGAGAAGGGGTTACAGTACGATGCACTCCAGTTCTCCCTAAGACGTTGCCATCGTAGTCCACTGACTCCGCTGAGATCCAATCGAAATAACCATTGGCCGTGAACCTGGTCTCAAATTCTGTCCTTGTGACAGTCCCAAGAAGATAGCTTCGGTGGCCATCTCCTTCCCGAGCGTAGAAATTCCACGATGCGATGTCCGTTGCACCATTCCAGCTAACATGAATAACGGTGAGCAAGCCGAGTTCCCCATCTTCAATGACTGAAGCTATGAGATTTGGTGGTACGTTTGGTCGGCCGGTGAACTCAAACTTATAGGCCCGATACGTTAAATATTCAGAGGCAATAAATCTTGCCTCCATCAAAACATCTCCTTCACGTGAGAACTCAGAATGATACCCAGCATCACTCCAACCCACAAAAATATTTCCATTGGGAAGTCGTTGAACGTTGCCTCGAAGTCGAGCCAGCTCATTGTCCGGCCGATTGTAACGGGCTATAACCCTTGCTGTTTTCGGCGAAACACCAGTCTCCAGTTCCACAATCAAAGCTGAAGATACGAGCTCGTCATTTTCTTGGTCATCGGAGGCATTGTTCAGGAAGGAGATGATATGATGGGTTCCATTTGACTCCAGGAATTTGGCATCGTGTTGTTTAGAGAAAGTGAAATCCTGATCGAAGTCGGTCTCGTCTCCCCCTAATCGCCACAAAATAGTGCCATCGTTACCGGATATCAGATATATCGTATTCGTAAAACGCATGGAGACCAGGTAGTTGCCGTCCACTTGCTTGTCAACTGAGTTGATGTGCAAGTAATCGTGCCCGGGGGATTCCTCCGGCGCTGTATCGTTTCTGAAATAAACGGATTCATGAATTGCAATATTCCCCGGCGAAGAAGAGTCCCACCACGTCAGCATATCGCCAGTGGACATATCAATCTCCCAGAATCCGGCAGCGATGAAGAAAGACTGTTCTTGAGGGCGCCCGACGTCCGCAAGGCTCATTTCTTTCGTCCAATGCGCGCAGGCTAGAGCTGATTTGCCTCCGGGAAGTATATTGAATTCGTGAATATCGAACTCTTCGAGCGCTTCTGGTCCACTGGTCTCAAACTCGACCTCGTAATTTTGATTCAGCACCATCGCGCGCCCTGGAGCAGCAGTATGGTTATTTGATACAATAAACGACAGGCGTGAATGACCGTCAGTCCAATGAACGGCTTTAAAATCAAAAACCTTGAGATTATCGACCATCTGGGAGCCGGTCCAGATTAGAGTCTATTTTGTGATATTTTCTTAGTTCACATTTCACTCTTCAAGCAATATAGAAAAAGAATTTGATAAGAGATAACCTACTCCATTTTGATCGTATATATGCGGCCCAACATGAAACGGTCGACGACCTGTTGTCGAGTCTTTGGGGATCATTTTTCCATAAGGGGCGACAAACCAATACCCTGCGGCCACGCGCTCGCGATCATGATATTGGATCTCAAATCTTGGCGCATAGACCTCAGGAAGCTACAATATCATTAGCAGAGGGGTTCCGTCTCGTTGGCGCGGAATATTGACTGACGGTGACAAAGGACATGAATTCATCATTAAGGCGCTCCGCGATGGCACTGGAGAAGAGCGCTAGTAACAAAGCCAATAATTTCATTTCGGATTAATGGGATATATGGTGCCATCGCTACAGTAACATAGTGCAGAAAAGGGAAGGATCCACAAGGAGTACGTGGGGGTTGAAAGAAATAGAAACGGTTGACGGAACAGGAGGGGACAGGAGACTAAGAAAGATGAGATCGGGGCTGATTTGGTCTGGTACAGTAATATTCGGAATCAAATTTGCCCCACTTTGAGATATTGATTCCCGAGCCCTAGCTCGAAATACGCTAGTCTATATTTAGCTTTCCAACAGTGATTCCTGTCGATCGTATGGTATTGAAGACGCGCGCGTCGCGCGCATCAGCCCTGCAATGATGAGAGCTAAACCCAAAAAGGGAAGCTGCAAAGAAAGCAAGTTGGTGAGTACTGACGAAAAGTGCATGTTAGTTATCAAGGAGACCGGGTGTTTGTCTATCATCGTAAAGTAGGAAGGCGTAAGTTAGCAGGCCTTTGTCGTCTGGACAAACCCAGTTCATAGTATTTTTTAAATATCCTTTGAGTGCGACTCCGGGCATTTTAATGTTATTCAGTCTTCCGCAACTGTAAGTTCTGTTACATATTCGATATTTAAAGTTGACTACCAAACTGTTAGGACCACCTCTGTGTCCTAATTGGTTCGATATGAATACGAGTGAAGAGCTCTGAAGATATCTATAGGATAGCACTGGGTGCGAGGTATGTATTCAAACTAATCGCTGGTCGCCCTGACGACCAGCTGCGAGGCTTCTTATCCTTTGTGCTATGCTTAAGCGAGATCACGAGATATGCATGGTAGGCGGTCTACTATGTGGCCCATGCTGAGTGGGTTCATCCATGGAGGTCATGACACAAACCGTCATTTTAGCACATGGGCGGGCAAGGCACACATTCATATACAGGGTTAAGTAAACGTAAATTTCTGGAGACCAACTAAGCAATTTCTGCGAGAAATCACTTCATCAGATGGGAGCCCTAGTTTCCACAACGGTCTTCGGGAGAACGATGGACAGGAGCAAAAAGGCAAGCAAGCTCCGAATTGAGAATCCATTCAGAATCCCTCCTCCACGAATTGACAATGATCTCTTTCCCAACTTTCGCGACTTTCTCGATTTGCTCGGACGTACCCCATCCCGGGGCGATGGTGCCAAAGCTGAGAAGGTGGCACCCGACCTGAAGAATAGTTCTCCAGGCGCGACTTTCTGTCTGCTCTCCGAGTCCCTCGGCATAGCCTTGCATCATCCAAAGCCCCGCATCGATCTGCTTGTACAACCACAGGGCATACATTTCTCCGATCATTTCACCATGGTCCAAGGCAGGGACTCCGAGCTGGGCCATCTCCCAGTCCACCACAAAAATAGCTGTTTCTTTCTCCCCCTCAAGCGGTGCATCCTCAAGCAAAACACTATAGAGTAGGGTTAGCTTGGAGTTCAAGTCGATATCACATATCCAAACAATTGGATACTTACTTTCCAGTCCAAAAGTCGCCATGAATTGGTACAAGCCCCGAAGGGCCGTTCTCCAATTCCTTTTTCGCCATTTCTTTGACCTGGACGAAGATGTCTCGTGCACCATCCAGGATATGCGGGAAGTCCTCAATACGCTGTACAAGCCAGTCATAGTTGATCATATGCTTCAAACCTTGCATGCCCTGGTTAAGCTCTAATGTAGCAAGAAATTCGCGCTCCTTTACAGCTTGCGGCACACCATTGTGAAAAGCCGTAATGTATTGGGCTAGTGCTTTACCCAGCCAATGACATTTCGGTCGCAAATGTTCAGCAGTCGGCGATGAAAAGTTCTTTAGAGCGTACTGTTTCAAATTAATGGCACCAGGAATATGTTCCAATATTTGATTATTGGTTCCTTCGTGGAATAAATAGCATCGGGGCGTCTTGACGATGAATTGGAGCACTCTCTCATGATGCAAAGTGAAGTGGAAAGAAGCAAGCGATCTCAGACACTCAGACTCGATTTGCTTGTTAAAGTCAGCGAGTTAGCTAATGAAACTCGCGAGGACATGGTCCCTTACAAAACGGTCAGTGCTAATTTTGTTTTCCGGCGCCACGGCCATGTGGCCCTCGCCGTGTTTGATGATCACGTCTCTTGTACCCTCATGGAGGGATCGAAATAGTCGCGCTCGAAAAACAAAGTTCGATGAGCCTCCGGATAGAGCTTCAAGCGAGGAGCATGCATATGGGGTATCTTTAAGCCACAGCAACAGCTCGCGTTGGATTTCAATTGTGGTTTTTGGGTTTGCCATCTTCAAATTCGCATCAGGGAAATTAGAAAAGCCATCTTACGAACAATTTATACAAGAAACCACAGGTAGCTGCCTAGTACTACAGGACATTGGACTTTTCTAGGCTGAATTATTCCCGTATTGCCCGCTTTTCAAGTGCAACGAGATAAGACATTAGGCACCACTGATAACGTCGAAACATCCACAGCGCCTATGATAGATAGGTTGAATTTATGATATCGAGGGCGATTTCGGTATGGTGGATTTGATTGTTAGAATAAATTAAGAAAGGGGCAAACGAGGTTGCTTAGAAGCGCGCCGAATAACGGGCATGGAGCGGTCGCTCTTCTAGAGACACCGCAGGTGCTGGATTGCAACCTTGAAAAAGATTGATATACAGCTATGCGGGGAGAAGTCTTGCAGTCATATTGCAAGCCTAACTTTGGGTCGTGCATGGAAGAAGGAGTCTGTCGCTGGGGGAAGGGGGAAAGGAGGGAAGAGGGGCACAGTGGTAGCATGACTTCGAGTAAAACCTACCATGCGAGGTCTCACTCGCCTCATGGAAAATTTAGTCTACGAGGGTCTACTTCAAGACCCATATTTCTCAATACAGATGAACCACCGTGGAATTTCCATACATTTGAAAGATTGTCATGAATAGATTGATCCTCGTTTTGCAGAAACGGTTATATATGTACAGCAAGTTTGAAATAAACCCAAACGCCTACCCAATGACGAGATCAACACATTTTCTTACACTCCGAAGCAGGTCTTGTTGGCAGACCGCACAACCTCCTTCTCACCCTCGCTCATGGCATCAGTGATTTCCCACGGCTTGTCACCGAGGCCCATGGCACGCCTTCCCTCCGGAGTCAGCGACGACCAGTCCATCGCACCCTGGAATCCCATCTCACCAGGGCCACCGGCACCAGGGAAGTCCCAAGGCGGCGAGTAGGAAAGAGCAGCCTGGCGCTGCTTGAGGAGATAATCGACGTTCATGTCGCACAGAGGAGTGGCAGGGATGTACATCACGCTGGAGTCGCCCTTGCCACGGTGTTCTTTGTCAACCGAGTGCAGCGAATCACAGTGCCAACTGACAAAGTCACCAGGCTCAACCTTCGGCACTGAGACCATGGTAGTCTCCAGATCCATGTGCGGGTGAGTAACGGGATTGTATTCCTGGCAGGCTCCTCCAACAGAGCCTGGGAAAGTAGCGTCCAAGTTGGGCTCGAGGGTCTTCACATCGAAGAATGGCCGCAGAATTGTGTATGCAGTGCTCTGGATAAGCATGGGGCACACGTGTAGTGTGCCCTCGCCGGGTCCGGTGTCAGACATGGATAGCCAACCCTGGAAGAAGCGTAGCATCGAGCAGGCGCCTGCGCCGTTGTACATGTCCATCTTGGCATTCAGACGGTGCCGGACATCCCACGGGTCGTATTGTTCCCAGTTACCCTCCAAAATCTTGGTATAGACATTGGAGTACTCGGGGTCTTCCCAGCGCTCGAGCGAGCCGCCGTCGATGTGCGGGCCGAGCGTGAACTTGGAATCACCGGGGTTTCTAATTCGCAGGCGGTCCGAATAGGTGAGCGGGTTAGAGGTAGAAATTCTGGATTTGGGGTCTGATGAGTGCCACAGGCGCTGCAGGAAACGCTGGGCGTCAAGCACGTTGGGGTGTGCGCGGGCTTCCGCTTGAGACGGAGTCCAGTACAGCTCGTAGACAGCAGGGGAATCAGCGGGGAAAGCCTTCACGCGCTCCTGATTAGCAGCAACATAGTCACGGATGCGCTGCTTGTAGTCTAAGGCCTGGTCCCGAGGAATGACATTTCGAATGACCACAGTGCCACGGTGGCGGATCTCCTTCAAAGCTGCTTCAGAAATCTTGCCCGACACAACGTCGGCGTAGTCCACTGAAGGAATGATCTAATTCATGTCAGCGACTATATTCTTGGGATACATGACAAAAGGTATTAGATATCACATACATCACTGCCCTTCGCCTTGATCTTGTCCACTTCCTCTTCCATGCTAGGCAAGAGCCGCTTCCAGCTCTCTCTCAAGGCCTTTTCATTCTTCTCCCAGAATTTTAACTTGAGATCCCGAAAACGTGGGGGAAGAGGCTCCGGCTGGTAGTCTGGCCTCAAACTGGGGAAAACAGACGATATGTCCCCGGCGGCTTTGGTTGTCTGCGCCGCAGTGGAGGTTGATGCCGCCCGGGCGGCTGTTTTTGAGAGAATCCTGGACATCGACATTGTTGATAATTGGAGTGTGAGCTGACTGGAGACTTTTTGGGAGAATACAACTCGACTTTTTATACTTAAGTGGCCATCGCGGGGTGTACACTGCTGCGGTGTCGGGAGCCTACCACTTTAGGAAAACACCCGCCCGACGGCGGGTAGGTCTCTATTTTCAGTCTAGCGCGCCAAGTAGTTCCGAGATTCACGCTCTCTGATTCGCGGGCCTGCGTCAGGGAATTGTATACTCCGTGAACATTGCTGGCGATATGTGAAACAGACACCGATGGAATATCATTTCGGTTGTTTGGAGAAAAGCATGGGACATAACATCATCCAGCTCTTCAACAGCCTGGAGTTTACACCAAATATTTGCTGATGATCATGGTATTATTAAATAAACCAACCTTTGGACGACAGCTTTTACCCCACAATCTGTCCAGCAATCTGTCCATGAGATTTGCATTTTAACAACAGCTATAAAGTTTTTGTTCTACTTGACCCGGTAAAGCTTATGGCACCGGTCAAGAGGCATATGAGGCTTGTGGACGACGGGCTGCTCCACTTGCCTTAGATGGTCTCGCCCTTCCGGGGATACATGTGCCTAGACCATTATAGGGTGTTTGGTTCGGTCCCTAGCTGCTTACAGCTTCTTTTGTATTACCTTACAAGTTATTTTAAAGTGGGCTGTCATTCAAATGTTGGTCCTGATGCTCCTAATCTCGATTCGAAGCTTCTCCATTTTGCACCTGTATTTCGGTGCACAAGTGCTGGTCAGCCCTTGGGATGATTTACAATTCTTCCGGGAAGTATGTCAAAAGAATCAGTGAAAAAAGGTTTTCTACCTACTGAAAGCCTGCACACTATAAGTGGCCAGTACTTGCATAGACAGAGCAAACCACAAAGGGCAACTGCTCTCTCGATTGGCACATTATATGCAGCTCTGCTCAAGATTTGGATGCAGCCATGGGTACAGTCCCGAGATGAAAAAGAGTTTTCTTGTCGGAACTCTTACCTGGAAATTTCCACGCTCACTTGTGCCTGCCAACTTGTCGAGGAGCGATATGCACTGCCTATTTGGGAAACCCACCCGCCGAGGTGGAGAACTGTGGTGGAGATGAGATCATTCCAACCCACTCGGGGTACAATTCGGCTTTCATTATCCCGAGTCGGTTCACGCAACAAAATTGTATTTTCTGCTGGAGCCAAAATATATTAAAGTAGACATAAAAAGCTCGCTAGAAGAAAATACTTCGCACAAGTTTAAGTATATCGGTATATCGCGGGCATATGAGCGACTTGTCTCAACGTATTGGCCGGAAGCCGGAAAAGGCAACCCTGGCGAGGTCCCATCTGTTCTCCACTGTCCAGGTGCTGATCCGGCTCGGAGAGGAGAAGAAGAAGATTCTTCTGATTCAAACCTGTCAAATGACCCTTATAGCCAAGAAGGCTGGAAGTGGGCTTGGGAGAGCTCGGTGATCTAGCCGGGCTCGGGCCACCTTCTTGTGCTGAACACCGGTTAAAGATCCCCGCGAGGGGTCCCCCTCTTCTTTAAAACGGCCATGGTACGCCTTGCAATTGACTCCGAAGTTCCACACGTGGACATAAAAGATCCGTAGTCTCCCAGGAGTAACTCTCAAATCTCCAACACTTCGTCTATATACACTATGGCTCTCCCGGTCAACGGACGGTCAGCTATCGTCACCGGAGCAGGCTCTGGTATGTCTCGCTATACTACAGGTCGAGCTCTAAACAAGAATTCTCACATCTAGCTAGGAATAAATTTCGCCTTTGCGAAGCTACTGGTGGATAATGGGTGCAATGTCTTGATCGCAGACTTGGCCCTGCGCCCCGAGGCGAAGGTGCTTGTCGACAAGCACTCAAGTGGAGCTGCACGAGCCGTATTCCAAGAGACAGATGTGAGAGACTGGTTGCAGCTAGAGCGGATGTTCGAGGTTGCAGAGAGGGAGTTCGGCGAGGTCGATATCGTTTGCCCGGGTGCCGGGGTCTACGAACCGGTGAGTGTCTACAGCAAATGGATTCGTTACGGAGAAACTCTTTGGAAATAGATTGCTCACAGCGTATGGAAAACAGCACTGGAGCAACTTTTGGCGCCCGCCCGGTTCCTCGCCAAGCAAGGATTCGCCCGATGGAGGTCGATATGCCCTCGTCGACATCAACGTTACACACCCCATTCGCACGACACAACTAGCCATTGCGCATTTCCTGCGCCACAAGGACAACGGTCGACCGAAACACATCGTTCACATCTCCAGCATCGCTGGGCAGAATACCGCATTTGCGGCGCCTATCTACGTCGCGACGAAGCACGCCATTAATGGCTTGGTTCGGTCACTGGCCAAGCTCGAGACGCTCGGTATTCGAGTTACAGCCGTGGCTCCAGGCGTTATCAAGACACCGCTCTGGACAGATCATCCCGAAAAGTTGAAAATGGTTGACGACAGTGTCGACGTATGGGTGACGCCCGAAGAAGTGGCTACCGTAATGTTGGCGCTTGTGCAGCAGGAGCAGGTGAGCGAGATCATCGGAGATCGGTCTGGTCGGGGCGCACAGTTCCCAGTGCGCGGGGGTACAATCCTAGAAGTGTCAAAGACCGTGCGGGCAGTCGGACAATTCAACGATCCAGGCCCTGGGGACCGGCCCGGCAACACTGCAGCCGACCATGCGGCCGTGGAGTCGGAAAGTTTCCGTCTGTTGGCGGCAGAGGGATGGGGTCGACCCAAGTTGTAATCAGTCTATCACACAATCGGTAATGAAGATCATGTCATAATTATCGGGTTCGTAGAGTCGTAAATAAGGCAAAGTGGAATGCGGAGAAGGAAAAAGTCAGGTGCTTGGGCCTATCGGGACGCTCTGATAAGAGGCCACGGCTCCGTTTCTCTCCTCCTCCACCTTCATCATCTAACTCGTCCCGGCTTCGCTGGTCGCGGTCGCTATGTCCGGAGCCCTCTGATTCAATTTACGGCAAAGAATCGGGCTTTCGCATACTCACTTACACCATGGAGGAGGAGGCAGCTGTTGGGGCAGGCCCTGCCAATCTGCCCCAGAGCGCACTGCGACGGTTTGTCTCGGGACCCTTCCCCAGTTCAGTTGGCATACTAACACGGATTACTGTGCTAGTCGAGCAGGTCGATCCAAACATGTTACGGGCGTCGCTGGGGATGCCAGCTGGGCAAGCAGTGTGATCAATCTCGTCAATACGAGTGAGTGGGAAAGTTGTTATCCGCGGCTGAGGTCGATTTCTAACGCGACGCTTTACTACAGTTATCGGCGCCGGAGTACTAGCGATGCCGCTCGCCATTTCACATATGGGAATCGTCTTGGGAACATGTGTCATTTTATGGTCCGGCGTCACCGCGGGATTCGGCCTCTACCTACAATCACGCTGCGCGCAATATCTTGATCGAGGAAGTGCATCCTTCTTTGCGCTATCGCAGTTGACATATCCCAATGCCGCCGTGGTTTTTGATGCCGCCATTGCGATAAAATGTTTCGGAGTTGGTGTGAGCTACCTCATCATTATCGGAGACCTTACGCCGGGAGTAGTTCAGGGCTTCGTGGGAGGCGAGCCAGTATATGACTTTCTTATCGACCGTCATTTCTGGGTAACCGCTTTTATGTGAGCTTAAATACCTAAGAATTGAGTGACGACGTTGCTAATTGCCTGGTGACTTGCAGGTTGGTCGTGATACCTCTTTCATACCTGCGCCGCTTAGACTCGCTCAAGTACACCAGTATCGCGGCCCTGGTATCCATGGCCTACTTGGTTGTCTTGGTCGTTTATCACTTCGTGAAGGGAGATACGATCGCGGATCGAGGTCCAGTCCGCGTGATCCACTGGGCTGGACCGGTTTCGACGCTCGGCAGTCTTCCTGTTATTGTATTTGCATTTACATGCCATCAGAACGTATGTCCTTTGGATTTGTCGTGACTGGGTATTTACTAATGAATCTATAGATGTTTTCCATTCTCAACGAAATCAAGAACAACAGCCATTTCCGGACAACCAGCGTCGTTTTTGCTAGCATCGGCAGTGCAGCTGCCACCTACATTTTGGTCGCTATCACGGGATATCTCTCATTCGGTGACCGCGTGGCTGGAAACATTGTTGGCATGTATCCACCGGGCCTCTACGCGACAATCGGGCGAGCTGCGATTGTCATGCTAGTCATCTTTTCTTATCCTCTCCAATGTCACCCTTGCCGAGCCTCAGTCGACGCCGTCCTGAAATGGCGCCCTGCAGCCCAAAAGACTGGCACTGAGAACTCTCCACACCGACACCCGCTGCTGGGACCGCGAGGCAACCGCACACCGGAAGCCATGAGTGATCTTCGTTTCTCAATCATCACTACGACCATTCTAATCCTGAGCTATCTGGTCGCCATGACAGTGTCTTCTCTCGAAGCAGTGCTCGCGTACGTGGGTAGCACAGGCAGTACCAGCATCAGTTTCATTTTGCCGGGCCTGTTCTACTACAAGATTTCATCTCCTGACTCCGCCGCCCACCGTGGGTTGATGAAGGAAGACGATGAAGCTATGGACGATATCTCGGATGACGATGAGGAAGCCAACGATGAGGGCGAAGGCTCCCTGTCTCGCTCATTGACAGAGAGCGGTCTCTTGCTCCGCGGAGTCCGTCATTGGCGCAAAGCTTTGATTCGCCGTCTGAGCTTGGGCCTGGCCATTTATGGCTTTGTGGTCATGGTCGTCTGTCTGATCACGAACACCTTCTTCGTTACTTCACACTGATCGATGCACTTTCGCTCCCAAATACCCGAATCTACTGCTGGATGCTCTTATGCTTGACTGTAAACCGAAAAAACGGTTCTGTCTGCTTCTTTGCCAACTTGATGCTCTTTATTGGATATAGGATTCTTTTTCACCATCTTTGATTTTGCATGGTTCTTTCAATTATTGCCCTTGGGCTGTTTGTTTAAGTTTGGTGACCGGCGTTTAGAGTGTTCAGCTTTACTTTCTTGTCATTTGGTTCATTTTGAGAGAAACTACTCCTGACCATACTTTGCCCATTTTAATTCAAGATTAGCGTGAGTATAGACAACTGCAGGCATAAGAGGGGATAGTTATAGTCTGCTTTTGTCATGCAAAATCTCTCGTCGTGTACACGTCCTCTACTCATTTCAGACGTTGCCTTCGTTGATCCTCTCAAACATGGTCTGTCCTTTGGTCCGAACAACAACCTTCTTGGTTACATAGCATCCTTGGCCAACCTCCCAGGTCAGACCAGGTCGTGCGCACGTTGCTAATTACTACGACGGCCTGTGAAAGCAGCGGAATGAAAACATGGTCTTGATAATAAGCTTGCTAGCAAAACAGCAAAGAAGGTCGAATTCTTGGGAGAAGACTGAGTCATAAGCAAAAATGCATATAGACATTAAAAGAAAGTAGTTGCAGAAGCAGGAAAGACATGCATGCATGAAACCAGCTTCGAAGAGCGCCTGCAATATCCAACCTGCCTATCCACTCTTCGTCTATCGCCCGAAGAGACGATCAAATCCCACAAGAAGGGCCGAATAGCTGGCCCACTTAGTTGTTGTTCTGGCTGTTCAGGATACGTAGAATAGACATGAAGAGGTTAATCACATCCAGGTACAGAGAGATCGAAGCCTGGATCTCGTCATCGAGGTGGTAGTGACGCATAACCAGCTGCGTATCCACGAGGATATACCCCGAGAAGATAAGGGTTCCAAGGACGCCGTAGATGAGCTCGGCAGTGCTACCGAAGGGAATGAACATGGCCACAACCCCGAACAGGACCATGAACCAGAGTGCGCCGAAGAGATAGGGCATCCAGTCGGTGAAGTCATATTTGGTTTGGCATGCGAAGAGTGTCAGGGCCACAAAAATTCCCAGTGTCAGGGCTAGTGCCTGCACGACAACTCGTACTTCGTAGAAGGATGTCACTACACTGATCGAGTATCCTTCAAGTAGGGTGAAGCCGGTCAGGAAGATGAGATTTGTCGGGTATGACTTGGCTTTCCACCATGTTGCGAGCATGAATCCGAGAGCGCCGAAGATAGAGATTATTACAAGCCATGGGCTATTCTGGATCCATGTGCGGTAAGACTCGCTGAAGAAAGAGATGGAGCTGAGACCGAAAGTGACCAGGAGTTGGACGGTCCTGTGGAAGATTATGTGTCAGTTGCATGCTTGGCAGATGAGGAATCTTTCCTTGTAGGATTTGGAGAGTGGTATGGAGCTAGACTCACAGAATCGAGTACACCTTGCGCACGAACTGCATCCGGATATCAATGGTGCCTTCCGACACGCAGCCGCCGAACTAAACACCACAGTCAGCATCGTCCATTTGCTCCCAAAGTAGGCGTGGAGATTTTCCCTACCTTGAAGTCATCGGGCAAGTTGTCATTCTCGGTGCGCGGTGCTGGGTCAGCTGTAGCCTGGTATGACGGCGGCGCCTGGGTGAACTGTTGATCCTCGAAGGAATCCCGCTGCGGAGCAGGCTCGTAACGAGCGTTGGCAGCCATGCTGTTGCGTGTTAGAAGTTTTCGCTATCGATCAAGTTTTGATGACAGCGCGGGAAGATGTAAGAGAGAACAAAGAGGTGAGGCGCTGATGACTTGGGGGCGCAGCCATGTGACGTTGAGTCACGTGTATCCATATCTACGCGATAAGAAATCACATGCGACTACTCCAGCGGAAAAAAAAGATGCGTTAAGATAAATATGTGCATTTTCATCAACAGATGAGTTTAGCTAGATTGAAATCATAATTATACTTTCTAAGCACTTCGTCTATTCGACGATCCGACCGATCTGCGAGGGCCGGTTAGATGTCGCCTGGGTGTCATCATACGAATTCTCGACAGTCGACCCCGAGTCTTCATCAGTGTGTAGCCCGCCTCCCTCATATTCGTCTTCATCTTCGTCACTTGAGTAATTAGAACCACGAGCCATATCTTGCGGCACGGTCGCACTGGACATTTCAGTCGGGAGTCGTCGTCTCTGGAAGTCCTGCGCATGTGCAGTAGACATGGCATTGCCCATCGCTTTGGCAAAGCTGGGACGTCGGTTCCGAGCGCGCAGGCTTGAAACCGACGGAGTTCCGGATTCAACGTCACGCGGCGCCATGAAGGGTGTTGTTGGCTGCTGTTCTTGCAGCTGCACATCACCCGGCTGTGCGCCATCAAGAGCTGGGGTCAATGTAGCAGACGCAGGCACGTCGTATGGAAGGGGAACGTCTCGAGACGCTCGGAATAAAAGCACATTTGTGCAATGTTCATTCTCGACACGGAAGATGGACCACATTCCACGACGGAGAACCTCTGTTAGAGAAACGACAAAGCTGAGAGCAGCCGAGTGTTGGAGGTCGTGAACAAAAATGGCGTAGAAAATCCAGTTGAATCGAACCACAACATCCACGATCATTGCAACGTAATAAACCCATACGCGACGGAACGCTAGCACTTCACGTAGAAGTTTGTGGTCTGCATATGGATTGCCCAAACTCCAGTCCATGATCAAATCCCAGACAGATGTATAGACAGCGTTCAAGAGACCGAAAGTGATGAACGCTGCCTGGAAGCGAGTGTGTCGGTCAATGCGGTACATGCTCAAAGTCGCGTAATAGAGGATACTAAAGATGTACTTTCCCAAATTCAGAAGATGAGGGAAGGAATTCCTGGTGTCGACGTATCGACGAATGCACTGAAAGGCACGCCATACCGCTGGCAAGGTAGTGAAAAATCCCAGGAGTCTTGAATGGGAGGAGTTGCACTTGACTGGATTGGTCCAGTGTGAGGCGTACAGGCAGAAAAACAACTCGATGTTCTAGGCTGTTGTTAGTGTAGCCTAAGAGAATGGACCCTGATGAACTCACCCCCATGGCATAGACCTGAGAACAATACATGTCGCCCAGAAAAAAATCACGAAACTCAACAGGGTATATCCCAGCGAGTAGAAGTCGCCACTGTTTCTGTCAGTAATGATTCGAGTCGACAAGAATACTCAATGCTCACGTTTGAAAAGGCCCACCACTTCCGACTGCGGTGGTAAAGAACTCGGGCCGGCAGGAAGATAACGATGACCGTCAAGCCGATCAATACAACAGGCCAGTATATGTACATGGCATTGATCCACGAAAAGTTAAGCCACATGAAAAGACCCATAAGAAAAATGAAGAAACACGGAATCTGAATGACCGTTAGCATGAATTGTTGTCGGTTTGCCAAGGCAAGCACATACCTCGAATAACTGCCGCCACTCTAAAGTGTGCCTGGTATCATATTCGAAAACAAATGCATAGTTGATCTTCGACTTAGTCCAAACCATACAGTCCAAGGCAAATAGTAAGACATGAAATGCGACAAGGAAATAACCGCCATAAATCTGTGAGAGTCAGATATGCATATTACACGTGGGAGTGGGGGGTGGGGGAAGTAAGGGAGCGCGAACCTGCAGTAGATAACTGGTCCAAACCTGCACATGCACTTCAGCAGAACGTAAATGTTGTGAAGCATAGACCAATGCCTGAATAGCAAAAAGGGTACCGGCCATTAGCAAAAGGCCCGAGCGGAATGTACTAGGCGAATAATCGCCGGACTTCTTCATTGTGTGACGAAGTTTCGAGGCAGCGATCTTGCGATTGCCACGCTCGAAATATCGAGCATACAAATCTTCCACCGCCGACATCAAGGTCTCCAGCACATCACTTTGCACAAATGAGGCCTTGTTGACCTTTTCGGACATGTAACGCAACGGCGGCTGAGCGTTGACAGCCTTGTCATACTTCTTGTTGATCTTGCGGAAAGCTGTTCGGTTGAGGTAGGCATATCCTTTTAGCAGCTCTATTCCACGGTAGAACTCCTGCAAAGCATATTTGAGCTTGCGCTTGGCAGATCTATAGGAGACATCATTATTGGGCGGTTCCTGCCGCCGCATGAAGTCTCTTCTGTTGGAAATGAATTCACGGTCGCGAGTGGACATCCTCGGCGTCGCCATCTCCGCCAATGCCTGCGAATTCTTCCCAAAATGAGCCTTGCCCGTCAGAGTGTCCTTCAACCGGGAGCTGCTCAGTTTCCCGAACCCGTTCGGCCGGCTTTCCGAATCCACGGTCCGTCGTTTGTTTGCTCGTTTAGCATCATACACCTCCTGGATGCGCTGGTCCCGCATGATGTGCAGCTGCTGGCGAAGAACCTTTAATCTCTCCGCGGCTTCCTGCTCTTTCATTTGGTAGAAGTCGTCTATCTTCTTTAACTGCTCATCCAGGAACTTGAAGAATGCTTGTTCTTGCTTTTCGATTTCCGATTTGGAGACAACCGGCGATCCTTTGTCGATGGCATCCACATCATTATGGGAAAAGACACGCCGCATGAGCTGTGATGTACGATTCAGCGAGGTTGACTTCGTTAGAGCTTTGCCTTGTGGGCTTTCGACTGTTGGCTGCCGTGCCAACGGAGGTTGGTCGGCCGTGTCGTCCGTCACGGCGTTCTCAGGTAGGTCACGAAATGTAGCATGTCGGGTTGCAACGGGAGACGGCGTTCTGACTGCCTGACGACCTTGTTGCACCTGTGGCGGCATATACTCCTCGTCTGGATTTAGCGCGGGGTCGGGAAGCTCGAATGAAGCAGAATCCGACCCGTGGCCATGTTGCTGTGAGGGTGTCGCAGGAATACTGCCATAGCTCGCGGCAGTTTCCGGGAATCGTGATCCCGGGGTTCGAAGCGGCTGTCGCTCTGTCTTTGGCGTGGAACGAGTATTCGATGACGAACGGGCGCCGGTCTGCGTTGGGGTCGTAGAATCGATAAGCTCTCCCGCATCGAGTTGCTTGTCGGTGTTGGATGGCGTCAGTGTCTGGCCGTGGGAGAAAGGAGTAGCTGGACGAAAAGACGGAGTTCGAGGACTCCGATGAGCCGAACGGAGGGCACGAGTAATGGCCTTAACCTTCTTCTTGCCGCCCTGTAGTATAAGCGGTCAGCAATGACTCCAGTCCAGGTAGTACGGAGTTCAGTCGTACCTTGTAGTCGAGATACTTCGCCCGCCATTCAGGAACCAAGTCCTGCTCCAGCTCTCTGTATGAGACTAGCATCAGCCACTGGAATGCCCCATAACGGGGCATCGCAGGATCAAACTCACTTGGCAAACTTCATCCTGACCAGAAAACCTCCGTCATCGCATACCTATCGGTGGTTGGAAGGAAAATCGTATGCCGTGAAATCGGAGGCGGCACTGAGGTACAAGTACCGGGAATCAAAGTATCTGCAAAAAGTCGCTCCGAAGTGCACGACCGATAAGGGCAGGAAAAGCAAGCTAGGCGGCCGGGGCTCTAGTCGTGATAAGGAAGCATTCAGAGAACAGAAAATCCTGGGGATCCACTGGCGATCGTCTACGCAAGGTACCGGCAGGGATGGAATAGTGTATCGAATACCTCGAATATATGCGCGTGCACCATAGTTGAATCGAGTCACGACGACGTTTGGCCGGTACAAATTGCAACAATCAAAGAGCCCTACGCGAGCACGTGCACCAGCGCGATGAGCTCATTGCCCGTGTTGATGCCCTGGTTTTCAGGCATAAAAAGCCTTCCAACCCGCTGTGTCTGTGATTGGCGGGCTTTTTCATTTGAGCTAAACCGCTTGTGGATGGCTCCGCAAGGCCAGATTCCCAGCTTTAAACTTGGTATCCGATGTTCGATCTATGCCAATGGTATGTTTGATTCTCGACTGCACCTGCATCGCGCATGGCGTTTGCCACAGCTTGTCGTCTCATGCCAGCCGTACTGCATCATTCGGGGAAAACCACCCGGTTCATCATTCGGAAGCCCTGATAGGAGGTCAGGATCTACATTTGCGTTGGAATGCACACCGCTCCGGAATGTGTGCGGCATGATTTCCCCGTGACGGCTGGCCAGGAGATATCTGCGTCTGCAACCCTATGTATGCCGCTTATGCGCTCGGGACATTCTCGTCCTTGGCGCATTGGCTCCGCCGCGAGTGTACCAGGCAAGGGTGATGACCATTTTACTCTCTATGATCGGGATCTGTAGCAAATACCGAGAAGAAATTCGGGACAGTAATTTGTCATGTCATCATATGTTTGTGTTTCTGACTTAGGTACATCTCCTTGGTGCTATAGCCAGGATGTCCTATAACAGAAACCCGGCCTTCGTCCATTCACAAGTGACTGGTCGACTTGCAATGCCCGATTGCAGGATCTCAACCAGTTACTCGGAACCTGATATGATTGCAGCGAGACCGTTTACCAGCGGCCGAAGCTCTCGTGGCGCTCGTAGCGGCTGGGGTCGTACTCCTCAGCACCGTGGCCGCGGACGTAGTGTTCGTCGTACATTTCGTGGGCGTTCCTCTTGGCGTGCTCCTTGGCCTTGATTTTGTCGACCTCGTCCATGCCCTTTGTCTCGGCAAGCTTGTCAACCTCGGCGCCGACAAGGCCGGCAATGGCCTCCTTGGCGAAGGAGTGGCTGACGGACTTGCCTGTATACTAGTTAGAAAGAATATCACCAACGATCATCCGACGAGATAACATACCCTCCTTGCGCTGGTGGTCCTCATAGGCCTTCATTCCGGCAAAGGAAGCGGCACCAGCAGCTAGCTCGTGAGTCCACTTGCTCTCGTGCTCCTGGCCGCCGTACACCTGGCGGTGAGCGTTCTCTGAGTCGTCTATCACACAGTCAGCCCACAGTTCTTGGAAGTTCGCTATACTAGGAAGAACTATAGCGGACAAAGCGCGTGTGCGAAGGCCGCCGCTCCTGCATGCATAGCTTATGTATGATAATCAATATCAAAGAATAACTTACCCCAGCCCCAAGCCATTGTGAATATAATATGTGGTGGTAAAGAAAGCTTTCTTAAAAAGGGAGTTAATGTAGAATGTTGGTGGGAGAGAACAGAAGCCGCTGTCACCGGGGGAGATGAGGGGGATTATATAGCTGAGCAAATAAGACCGAATCCTCCAGAAAAGCTACACGTATTCGGCTCCTGATATTCAGGAGGACCTTCCCTCCTCCAGTCTCAAGTCTGGTTGCCCCACCCCTGCTGTGGACAGAGTGGCTGAGGGTGTTTACTACGGGGTTCTGTCTTAAGATAGTCGCAGGAGGATGGAGCAAAACCCCTCCAAAGCATTGCTCGACCACGGATCCAACTGATTATCCGTCCTCGCCCCTCCATCAGGCAGTGGGTCTGGCAGATCGCACAGCCATCTCAGCTCCTGTTGGCGTATCCGGGGTACTAAAAGGAGGGGCGCTATGGGGATCCGATCCAGTCAGGCCACTGACCGCCCCTGATAGAAGCCGATTCGCCCTCGAGGGATCAGACAGCCTCATCGGCCCCAATGGGAGGTTGCCAGGGTGTCTATCACGGTTCCCCAAACGCAAACTCAGGAGTCCCGGTAAATTTCGGGTTCCAGTAGTCAAGAGTGTCCAATGAAAGTACTAGCTTTCCATGGGTCCGGTACTGGGACGGGATATAACTTCGTGATGCTGTAGCTGTCCACAGGTGAGGTGCACCAAAGTACCATCCCGTTCTTTGCTTCAGCCATGACGAGAGCCAAGACTCGCTATATTATCTCGTAAGGCCGAGCTACCGGCAATAGTGGTGATACGCTACTCCAAGGTTACGAGTACGTGTCCCGTCGGACCCAATGAAATGGTGGAATGTTGATCGAAGAGACCCAGATGGACCCAGGTGGACCCATTCAGCCCTAATCCGCCGGCAGATGAGCAAATTATAAGGAGAAATCCGGTGGAACAGTTTTCTCTCCACCCCTTAGTGGTATGAATCCCATACTTCGGGATACACGGAACGCAGTGACCCTCAGTGATGAGTGCTACAGTCCGAGAAGAGCGGGCCAAGCTTCGTCCGAGGCTTAACCGCGCCCCACAAGGCATATGGCTTGGCATCGCGAGCCACCTAATGTACGGAAAGTGGCGGTGGGCTTGAGACGAAGCCGCAATAAGTGAAGTGTTGAAGTGTTCTGGAAAAAGCTCATTGGAAGTTGTTTGTGTAAAGCGCTGGTTCCTCCATGGCCGTAGCCCGGGTCCCATGTGATCCCATTACGTGTACCGTCCACCTGTGCCACATAACATCCACATTCATCACAGTGAAACCCATGGTGCTTACACAGGCTCAAGTTCCTGTATATTTCATGTATCTGAGAGTCAATTGAGCTTTCATCTACATCCATGGCTCAACACTGTATCTAGTGAATTTGACTAAGGTCAAATACTGAAACGCCGGAGACATGACATAGTACCCCGGAATAGCAGCAGAACTTCCTCTATGATTTCATTCTGGAGCACAGAGTGCCACCGCTAAGAAACATGATAAAATGTGGCATCATGAAGCATTCCACGCCGCAAGCGTAGCTGTGTACAGAAGATCCCAGGCGCGGGTCGGCAGGCAGCAGAAATACGGCAATGATACAATACAGGCGCCCCGCAGCGAACTTCGGCCTTGGCGGAACTTTTGATGCGAAACAACCATTTTCGTGATAGTGTGGTGATCACAATCCCTCTCAGCCACGTTTCACGCAAAGCATCGGCCCCAGACTCCCCTTGCGCAGGACAGGAATAGCACAGCCACAAGGGTTTCTACCGCTCCATGACGTGAAGCTTCAGCTTCGGAGAGCGAGAATTTCTGATATCGAGCAGAGCTCAGCTCCCTAGTGGATAGCCAAAACGGACCTCGTCACTGGACCAATTGAGACCGCGCCATTCACCATGCCTACCAAAAATCCCACCCAGTCCGACTTCCCCTCCAATCTCACCGTCACCGTCACTCTTCCACCCTCCGCGTCCTCCCCAGCCCCCAACGTTCTACTGTTACTCCACGGACTCGGCGATTCCGCTGCAGGCTTCACCTCGTTCGCGCGTGCCTTACAGCTTCCAGAGACTGCAATTGTAACAATACAAGGACCCGCCCCGCTCCCCCTAGACCTGGGCGGCTTCCACTGGGGTGACGATGTGGCATTCGATACCTCGAGTGGCGGGCTGGACATGGACGCAGGTCTGACGCGTAGCACGGCAACACTGGTCAATGATGTCGTGCGTAACACACTGATCAACAAATGCGGCTACCTCCTGCGCGAAATTATGATTTTCGGATTCGGGCAAGGTGGCATGGCTGCACTGACCGTGACTCGGGAGCTGGGCCTGGGCGACAATGGCGGATCTCTATCCGGAGTCATCTCCGTCGGTGCGCCATACCCGCTCTCTGGGCAGCGATCAGGAGCCAAGAACCGCACCCCGGTGCTACTGGTGGCTGGGCGTGACTCGCCCGTGGTCTCTGATGCGGCTGTTCGTAGGACAAAGGAGGTCTTTGAGTTTGTTGAGCTGAGCCGTTACCCGAGGAAGGGCGATGGTATGCCGACGAATCGGAATGAGATGATGCCTGTCATGCAGTTCTTTGCGCGGCGATTGCGTAGCCGGCAAGGTGTGCCCGAGGGCAGTGTTGAGATTGGTTGATGTGCCGCTGGTCCATCAACGTATGAATTTTCACGACATCATGGAATTGGAACTAGATCAAAAACACCTATACTGCAATGCCTCGGAGTATACGTCCGAATCTTTCATCAAAACACTACACCAACTCGGCCTCAATTAGTTATCGTCCGTTACCTGCTGTTGCGGATCGGCGTAATACCATATTGGAGAGCCGTAAAAGTCACAGAGCATCTAAATCTATTTCTAAGACAGTGGCACAGCTTTAAGATCTCTATTGTCATGATAGTCACATCAGAAATACACCGAGACTTCCTCTATTTTGTATGCTTTTTTGACACCCCATTTATAACCTTTTAAAGCAGCTTCTGTCGAAGCCGCTGGTATATGCAGTTCGTTCGAAAATCATATCACATTGCAAAGTGCAATCATCACTTCTTAAGCCCAATGACAGCCAAGTTCCGCGGGCTCAGACTGTAGTCGAACACAGGCTCAACCCAGCATTCCTTGACGTTATCATGCTCGCGCAGGAATTGCCAGCGGTCAACAACGATAACAGCTTCGACAACCTGCGCGCTAAATGCCATCAAGCTCCACACGACACTTAGGTTTTTCCTCGATTGTCGGAAATTGGTTTCGTAGGAATCGATCTCCTCATCTGTCAACGTGGCAATCCGTTCCTGGATCTTGGCACCGTGTACAGGGTCACGGCTGAGCTTTACAGTCGCAGCACGTACATAGGCGTTGAAAGATGTAAAGGCAGCTTTGCGCAGGGATCCAATTATTACGGCCGTGGTACCGCGTGATTCACCGTATAGATCGTCCACGGCGCCGGGCTTGGGTACGACTTCGCGGTCGACGAGGATGCGCTGGAATAAAGCGCGGAAGAAATGACGGGTGAAAAAGCCTTCACTGTCATCGTAGCCCCAATTGTATGGTGCCTGGACGGCCATTGAGCGGGCAGTGATGTTGAGTTTCATTCCCTTTGCGCCGGGACTCTCGTAATCCTCGAATAGCTTGGACATGGGGAAGCCATGCGGGTCATATGAGCAACCAGTTTCAGTCAAACGGGGATGAAGCGAGCGGAGGATAGGGAGTTTGTATGTTGCGGGACCGAGACGCTCAGTCAGCAGGTTGTAACAGCACCCGATCATGGCGACGGCCACAACAGACGGGTTGAGGATCAGCGAGCGCACGCCATGGTGAACGAGGTTTCCGCATGAGTGTAAAGAGACCACCATTACCCGAGGGTCTTGCTGCGTCTTCTCGTCTGCTTGTGCTGCAATAGCCATTGTTTGCTTGTCTTCTGATCCCTCTTCATTTGTGGCCGCAGGAGAAGGGTTGACAACATGGTCAATAATAGGTTCCAAATAGCCATCCTGAATCTCGTGTTCAATATAGCTAATAGTTCCTCGAGTATCGATCTCGGGCTGTTCCTTCTTTTTGTACGTGTTTTTCGTGATAGAGCCGAGAAGTTCGTCAGGCTCAAGAGTGATTTCACCCAGCATTTTGAATGCGGTGACATCCTCAATTGTCTCATCGATTTCTTGCGGCAGGGAATCCTCAGAAGAGGTCCCAGGAACTTCAGTCTCTTGTTGTGAAGGCGACTCCGTGTTTTCGGAAGCTACCACCTCGGGTGTCGCATCGCAGTCATTGCATGACTTCTTACGATTTTGCACGTAAATTGTCTTTTCTTCCTTCTTCGCCAGTTTGGCTTGAACATCCATCCCTCGCGCACCATCGATGTACTGGTGCTTCCGCTCAATGGCGATGATGTGTTTGTGGTAGGGCGAGCTTGCTAACGTCCGTCCAAGGTAGTTTTGGCCCGATCCGAAATCCACAATGTGGGAGACGGGCTGACCTCGGCGCTCGTTCACGGTATCAGAAAGAGAGGCGACGTATTTCGAGAAATGCTCGACCTCGTGAACTTTCTTCTTATTCATGCCAACCGCAATGTGTCTTGGCAGGGTGCTCTTGGTGGATTTGGGGAATGGAGAGGTGAAGTCTCGCCGTAGACTCAGTCGGCGCACATTATAGATGTATTCCAAGAGGTCTTGCGGAGGGGATGCGCCTCCATTCCATGTACGACCAGTCTCTTGGACGTCGCCATTCGTCTCAACCTTTCGCAAAGGCTCAATGTCTTCCCGAAGAAACAGACGAATAATGTCGTGGACATCATGCTGCTCAAAGAATGCTCTCCAGTCCTCTGGTAGCAATGTCGTATATAGATCGGGCTCGCGGGTCAGGAAATCGAGGATATGTACGCCACCACACAGGTTCATGAACAGCAAGTTCTCAGTCGCAAAGGAAAGAAGTGCATTGATGTAGGAGTCGGGGTCCTCCCACTCCTCGCCGAGTGGAAGGGGGCGATCACGAGCCATATCGAAGAATTGAATGCGTTTGGCCCGCGGAAAAAGCCATCGTGATAATCGTGGGGAAATTGTTATCTTTTTTTTTATCGCGGTGACCCGCTGAGTCATCTCCAGCTGGGGAGTATGAAATCAGTTAAAAAGCTCCCTGCCAAATACGGGACCCTATGCTAGATTCAATATTCAGTGCTCCTTATTTCGAGTCTGCAAGGCCTATACAGCTTACAAGGACATCCTCAGTCTATCTCCATGCAATATCGGCTTGTTAAAGACGTCATATGTACTTGACCCTGCCCCTTTGAGCACGTGATTGCCGGCGAGCTGGCAGCTTCTCCGTCGAGACTCAACCGTCTCTCGCTATCCACACCACTAATACACCGCAGCCATGGAACACGCAGACCCCTTTCTCCAAGTCCAGGCGTACGTTACCCCCAGTATTTATCTGGGCCAAGCAAAAGAGACTAACAAACTACAACCAGGGACGTCCTGTCAACACTACAATCCAGCCGTCCCCTCTTCTCCTCATACCTCCGCATCCGCTCCCTAACCAAGAACCCGTCAAACCCCGAGCTCAAACAAGCCCGATCAGAGCTCGAAAGCACAATATCAGAGCTCAGCGCCGACCTAGACGATCTGGTCGAGAGTGTTCGCGCAATCGAACAAGACCCGTACCGCTTCGGTTTGGAGCTAGAAGAGGTGCAACGGCGGCGCAAACTAGTCGATGATGTCGGCGCTGAGGTTGAGAAGATGCGCGAGGAGCTGCAGGCGGCCGTTTCCCATGCACCGGAACCGGACCTGCCTAACCCTACGGAGTTCGATGCTGCGCTCGATGAGGAGCAGCGTGGTGGAGATGATTACTATGCTTCTATGGAGCAGCAGCGGCAATCAGAGTTGATGCATGAGCAGGATGAGCAGTTGGACGGTGTCTTTCGCACTGTCGGGAACTTGAGGCAGCAGGCTAATGATATGGGTCGCGAGTTGGAGGATCAGGCGGTTATGATTGATGAGGTTGATACGTTGGCAGACCGTGTGGGCGGTAAATTGACCAACGGCATGGCGCGCATTCGACATATTGTGCGCAAGAATGAGGGTAAGTGTGCTTCTGGTCTACATGCACTACGGCTGGGAACTGTGGGGTATCGATATGGGAATCACGAATTTCAGGCTAACTTTTTTTTCTCCGTTAGATACATGGTCCTCCTTTTGCATAGCGGCGTTAATATTTGCGCTCGTCCTATTATTAATACTCGTTATCGTCCTGTGATAGTACATCAATGAGGACGCCGGAAGACACCAGCGTCGCACGGAGCATGGCGTTTCATAGCGGGCATTTCAGAGGAATTTAGTTGCGAGCCTTCTTGCGCGGGCGCGAGGAGTCACCGCCCTCATTCTCATCATCATCCTCATCCATCATCTCATCGGCGTCGATCTCGCTGACGTCGAGCTCATCGAGGTCATCACCCATCTCATAGGATTCAACTGTGTTCCAAGTCAGTTCGAACTCTCGTTTTTGTTATGGTCGTTCGTTACGTACCGTAATACTTCATGGCGTCGGTCCAGAGATCCTCAGCGATAGCGATGGCGAGCTCCTCACCGTCGGGGAAGATCTCGGCATCCTCGAGGTCATCGAGGAGCTCATCATCATCATCCTCGTCGTCATCTTCATCCTCATCAACCTTCTCACCCTTGAGGATCTTGGCATAGCGCTCGTCGTCCAGCTTGGAAGCCTCCTTGGACTGCTCGGCGGAGACGTCACGGCCGCGGTAGCCGAAGAAAGCGAAGAAGCTGGTGCCGGCGGGGCTCTCGATGCCCTCCTCGTCATCCTCATCATCCTCGTCGTCCTTCATGGCCTCGGCTTCGGCGATCTCGAGCTTCTTGACGAGAGCCTCGTACTCCGGGAGCTTGGAGCGCTCGCCACCCTTCTTCTTCTCAGCCTCAGCGAGGTCGCAGGCAGCATCGAGCAGACCCTTGGTGAGGTCCATATCCTTCTTCCAGTTGATGCGGACGGGCTCAGAAACAAGACCCTCCCAGGTGCGGACCTTGCCGCTGGAGGTCTTGATGCTCTGCTTGCGCCAGTAGAACTCCTTAACGAGCTGAGAGTTGGTGAAGAAGGGGTTCTCCTCCTCGCCGGTGTGGAAGTCAAAGGTGAAGCGCAAGCTGCGGGGCTCGCCGTTGCCCTGAGCATCAACCTCGAAGCGCTCGACCTTCATGTTCTTCAGAGCGGAGCCGATAGCAGCAGCATCGGTGGGCAGGATGTACTCGTCAATCTCGGCGGGGGCGCTGGCAAACACGCGGATCCAGAAGTCGTTCTGGACCTCGGGGGAGGAGATAATCTCATTGCGCTTCTCGAAGAGGGGGTTCAGGAGAGGAACCGACTTGCGGACTGATGTGAGATTAGCATTGATTTTTGTAAATAGAGATAGAGCAATCGCATCATCATCATGGCTGGAGTGTCACATGAAAATATTGCACGGACACCCGCTCGCAGAGAAAAAGTTCCCACGTCCATTGGGGTGTCGCCACCGTATCATCGCTAGAAAATAAAGAAATGGGTAACTTACGCTGCTCAACCTCAGCGCGGATGAACTGCTCTTGCAGATGAGCGATTTTGGTAGCAGTCTCCTTGGGGATGGAGGGAACCTCGACACGCTCGAGGAGCGACTGGTCTTCGGCAGACATTATGAGTGAGGTACCGGGTATAAAGTGGGGGTATGAAGGTATAAAAGCTCGAAGCTCGGAAAATGAATAAATCAAAGAACAATCAAGAAGACTTGACTGACGGGAAGGGGGGTATTTAGAAGGAGAGATGGAAGAGGGAAAGAAGTGGAAGGTGGGAGAGGGGAGCTAAAAAAAAAAAAAATTCAGCACTGGCCGATCAGCAGCTGTCGATGCGCGCATCAGAAACTTTGGGAGAGCTAGACCTACTCGGAGATACAGTGAGATACTTCCGTTTGCGTGAGATTAGGGTGGCGGCATAAGTCACTATGTGTACACTCAGGTACCCACAGGGGGTGCACCCAGCAACGTAGTGACGGATTGGATGGCGGTGGGGTCGCGCCGCCTAAGGTGTCGTCGGAATTTTCACGCGGCTTCTTTCTTGGAATATTGCATCATGACCTTCCATTATAGTCGATGGATTTGTCTCTAGATTCTTCAATTGTCCTCCCGGTATGCCTCGGTGTGTCTTGGGTATTCCCCACCCCGAGAAAAAAGCAATATACCCTTGCAATTTGTCTTTGAATGCTCCAACGATGCAGAGAAGTATAGCCGGTTCCAGTCAGAACTTAGACTGGCAGGTGATAAAATCTCCGTCCGCGATTCGCCAGTCGACCGAATACGAAATTTTTCAGACAGTCCTGAATCTAAATGGTCGGTAGTCTGAATTAACTCGATTGGGACGGCTTAGGCCTCATTGCTTTTTCCGATTTTCACCTTAGCCTTAAGATAGCGGGGAAGTCAAGGTGATCAGACAGATCACTTTATTTCGACCGCATCTCTAACCCGTGTCTCCAAGTATCTCCAATTCTGCAATTCTTTCAAGCTACGATGTGATTGCGCACCCAATTGCCTTTGTCTTTCCCGTCTCTATTGGTTCGTGCCCCTCATTGGGCCGTCGGTCGCGATAAAGAAGCGGTCTGACATGTACAGTCATTGGTGGGGAACGTTGCTACAAGCATTTCCTACTCGCTGGATATGGCCTCAGGTAGAAAAGGATAATGCAGTTCAGAGGCATAGACAAAGACAACTTGTTGTGTATAATGCAGTATCCTGCAAGATTCTGCAGCTTAGCTCTAAAGAAAAGACAGCGAGTCCAAACAAGTGAAAGAAAAAAGCTCAAAGCCCGCAAGGAAAATCGTGATGTCTCATTCGATGAAGAATTTTTTAATGACCGCATCCTGGCTATCAACGAGGACGGTCCGAAAGCAACAAATAACTTTTTTTCAATCAGAGAAGACGTCCCCTGATGTCTGCTAGACATCGTTCCGATTAAGAGCAGTAAAAAAAAGTCATGACCCATAAATTTCCCATGCCCATTCGCCAACAATGCAATGATTAGAGCAAAACACAAAACAAGGCAGGCTCAACATGCACAGGCATCATCACCATGCACGTCTGCCGCGGATCGAACAATCGTAATGAAAAAAGCAGGCGACGATAATCATCAGCGACGCCAAGACACATACGCCGCAAACGAAGAGTGAAAGGATCTAGACCGAGCTCAGAGCATCCAGTCTAGTCCGTTTGCTTCTTCTTCCACGGGGAATACCTCGCGCGCATACTCTTCCATGTCCCGCCAACCCTGCCACAGATGCCGAGCCTCGTCCGTCACGCGCTGCGAGACGACACCGCCCGGCCCTTGCATCATACCGGCGCCAGCGCCCTTTCCACCGGCCGGACCCAGGCCCTTGGGCGAGCCCGCGGCCGGCTGCGAGAACTCGGGCTGCGGGAAGTAGGGTGCGTTAAACTCGCCGAACAGGACCTCGAGCGTCTGCAGCTGTTCCCTGTAACCCGGCGGGATGTTGACTTTGATCTCGATCTGAGGCACGTGCACGTAGCGGCACGGGCGGCCCAGAGCGCGCGAGAAGGCCGCGCACACTTGGTTGGGGGAGAGGGTTTCGAAGGTGAGTGCGATTCTGCAAGTCGGGCGGTTAGTTTTCTTTCTCGGAGGTCGGGGAAGGGGTGATCCTGGTAGATCCGGGGCGGTTCGGGAACTCACCGATGACCGTGCCACTTCTTTGGGCCATCTTTGAAGATTTGTAGCAGCGTCGGTCCGACGTCGTGCTCGGCATCCAGCCATGGGAGCGGGGTCTCCGCGTCGAAGGGTGCGTGCCACTCGAAGCTGCCGTCGGGCATGAGTTCCATCTGGAAGAGCGGGTAGGGAAGACTGGTGAAGTTGTTGTTGTAGATTCCGGCGTAGACGAAAGTCGCCGGAAGAGACAGCTGGCGCACGTAGTTCTCGACGGTGAACTTGGGAGCCCACTGGGGGACGGCGGGCCAAGGGCCGTGTACGGAGTGATCCGGCATGCTGCTGTAGATGTAATGGGTGATGGAACCGGCGCGTTTGGCGGCGTCGGCCAGAGCGCGGCCGATAGCGACCTCGTCGCCGGCCTGCGATGTAGTGTTGATAAAGGCGAGCGAGGCGCCCTTGAAGAGCTCGTCCATCAGTCGGTCATTGCCGAGGAGCGGGCCCTGCAGGAGGGTCACGTTGGGCAAGGTCTGTAATTCATCCGCAATGATGCCCTTGAGTGAATGGATCTGCGCGCGAACGGAATATCCCACGGCCGACGCGACTCGAATCAGCGACGCCGCTTGTCGCCCGGCGGCATTCACCACGGCGATCGTCTTCTGCGGTTGGGTCATCCGGGGCGGAAGGCTACTCGGCCAGGTTGAAGGGGGTACGAAGGGGAAAGAGCCAAGTGGATCTCAAGAAGAGAAGATGGGAAGAGGGCAAGATAAAAGAAAATCCGGAGTAAAGGCCTTGGCGAGAATAAATGGAGGTGAGGGCTTTGCGATGGTGGGGTACCTTGGGAGGGGAGCAAAAGTTGTATGTAACAAGAATCGCGATCAGACGGCCGGGGGTGAGCTCCACCAAGGCTCAGAGGCAATTATGCGATGGAAACAGTCATCACGAGAAGCAAGATCTGCGAACAGAATTTTCCCAGTCTCCGTTCCAGTGGATTCTCTGTATGGTTCCGACCAAACGCGGAGGAGGATAAGATAAAGGTCAGGTGGCCGAGCCTAGGATAACTAGGGTTATCTATTACGACCCCTGCGACGGTGTACGGTGACGGGGCTCGTGTCCAGTATTGCAAGTCCTATCCAAGTTATAACTCATTTCTAGCTCCTTGCCCCTTGCGACGGAGTCTGGGCTGGGCGGTTACCCTTTTCCTTTACGTAAATCGGCACCCAGTCGGCTCCAATAGTTGGACGGGAAGATCCTAGACCGGCCGCGGTTCGGGACCCAGGCTCGGCCTTGCTTGTCTATCGACTTGGCTATGCTGAAACTATGTGCAAGGCAAGAGAACCCGGTCGCCAAGCCGTGTCCGGTCAGTCGTTCGTGATGGAGAAGTTGAATGGCGGACGAGTTCGTCCAACGACCTGTCAGGGGCGGCCTCACGTGGTACCAGGGATGTGGGTTCCATCGGCTCCCATTGGCACACATGGGCTAGTTATATTCGTGGAGATCACCTGGACCGGACAACGCATTGGCTTAGTTCTATAGCAGAAGGAGATAGCGATTCCCTCCCGAGGTTCCGGGCTTTCAAGGTGGTGTATTGATGATGCGCGCCCCCGGGCAGCTAGCTACAGACGTGCTTAACCCCGCAAATTCTATCGCGCATCTCCCTTGCTCCCGGACCGGGGGCGCCGAAATTTTAACGGCGCTGACCGAGATGGGAGAGATGTATTTTTCCTCGCTGGAGATCTCTAAATGACAACTCCCGCAACGAACTACCTATGCAGTATGCCGTACTCAAATTGCGCAATTTTTATCTCACATCACTCTCCGGAAAGAAAATAATGTCGGAGGCAAAGACCCTTTGCCCTTATCACCTTCCCCACTTGGTGAACTTTGACCCCTCGACGGTAAGGCCCGATCTCCGCGGACGCAAAAATTCTGGATCCAATGGTTCGATCCCGTTCTGGCGTGATCGTTGCGCTTATGCTTTCGTACTACCGCGATGATGTGACTGTGCTGCTCTAGGGCATACAGTATTCATACGGCATGTGAGCCGTTCTTCATGGTGCTGACCCGGCCATCGTCCGTCGCCCGCCAGCGTTCTCTTCTTCTAGCTCGCGCTGACTATTTTCCTCGGGGTCAATGCCCGCCAATCCCCAGACCCCGGGTCGTCGATGGGCCAGTAACTCTGCTGCCGGTCGCTCGTCCGAATGCAGGTGAGCCCCCGACTTGCGCAGGAGGCGCACGTGCTCCGAGAGCCCTGCGTTAGCTGCGAGGAACAGCGGGGTACGGCCACTGCGGTTGCGAAGGTGGACGGAACCACCTTGCGACAGTAGGAAGTGGAGGATCGCGACGGCAGGGGAAGTAGCTGCCAAATGCTGGGACGCGTAGAACGTAATTAGCGGCATGTATCAAATAATGTGTGCAACGGCATTCACTCACGATTGGTGTATTCCCCGAATAATCGGCGTCATTCAATAGCCAGTGATGTTCAGTCTCCATGATCGTCTTGACCCGTTCTAGATCTCCATGCGCGATGGCGTAACCCATCGCGGTGAGGGTCTGTACGCGCCCGGGAAGGGCTCCGTCGGGGTGCCGGAACATCGGAAGAGAAGACTCGGTAAGCTCCCCGCGGAGCGAGACTGACATTTCCCTCGCGACGGTATCTGGAGTAGCACCGGGCAGCGCCAGTAGATAGGCTAGTTTCGTCAGTGCACCCTCGGTGGTCATGTCCAGGCCAGCAACAACGCCCGCCCGGGACAAGCTCATGCCGGTGGCATAGACTGGGCTGACACTTCCGGTGAGACCTATAACGGAATGACCCATAAGCGTCGAGAAACTAAGTTCAAGGAGACCAATCGACTTACATTGAGTTACATTGACGATCACGATGCCTCTCTTGATGGCGTTCGCCAGCACATTGATCATGGCGTTATCCTGGCCGGACGGGGCGTTTCCAGCTCCAAAAGTCTCCAAAATCAGACCGCGGAGGCCGTCCAGTTTCAGGACGGCGTCCACCATCTCGGGCTTGATACCCGGGAAGATACGAAGGCACGCGACATGGGTCGTGTCAAGATTCGTTTGGATCCGGAAGTGTTCCAGGCTTGTGGGCCTGTGCACCATATCCCAGTTGACATTCGTGCGCATCGAAGTCGTGACGGCCAGTGGGGGACAATTTGGGGCATCAAACGCCGCGAAGTCGCTCGCTGCCACCTTGGTGGACCGGTTGCCACGGAAAAGCTTGTTATTGAAGTACAAACACACTTCGGGAATCATAAAGTGGCCCGCCACGACGAGTGATCCGAGCAGATTGTCAGTCGCATCGTTCTGGAGCTCGAGCATGGGGGCTTGGGACCCTGTGAGCACGACGGGTTTGCCGAGGTTCTGAAGCATGAAACTCAACGCCGAACAGGTATATGCCAGACTGTCGGTGCCGTGCAGAACGACGAACCCGTCGTAGAGGGTGTAGTTCTGGAAGATGGTTTGCGCAATCTGCACCCAGCCCTTTGCATCGATGGAGCTGCTGTCTAGGAGCTCTTCGAATTCGAAGACGGTATAACGCACCTGCCGCCCATAGGTGGTGACCGGAGTGCGCAGACTGCGGTGCCCCTTGGTATCGCCTGCGGCATTCGTGACCACGTCCATGTGGAACGAAGAAGAGCCATCGTTGAAGCAGGGCACTCGCGCCATGCACTTGTCCTGGAATCCCCTGGCAGGCACGAATCCGGCCGGAGACGGTTGCATGCAAATCGTACCCCCGGTCATGATGATCAACACCCTGGATTCCAGGACATTCTCCTCGGGCTTCGCATCACCCACGATGGGGAGTGAGGCCTCTTTGGCGGCCATTGTAATTTTCGAGCTGCGAAATCAGTGCTTTCGCAAGATCTGCCCACAGACCCGATTGTGTATCTGACGGCTGAGATTAAAATGACCCTCAATTCCCCGGACTTTTGTCTCGATCGCAGCCCTGGATCAACGCGATAACCAGACTGCCCCTCGGCAAAGGACCAAGATCGTCGAATCGGCGGATTGCGGGGAGATGACGTTGGGTGAGAAATTTTTCCTCTCTCGCGCGATTCCTTTAGTCAAACAAAGCATGAAGGCGGGACTAGACTTTTCAAGACCAAGAAAACTTCAGCAAATGTCTCTCCTAGGCAGATCGTGATTGATTCTTTTGGCCGAACGGGACTCCAAACCGACTCCGAGCGTATTACGTACGGCGATTTCATTGGAGAGAGATTTTCACCGGTTGGACCAACTTTAAAACGCGGCTCCACCCGGCGCTTTTGGACGCAGCCCAATGCGCCGAACCTTGCCATGATCGACATGATCGTGAAGGGTAATTGAGACGATATAATGAGTTGGGAGCGAATGGAAGATGCGTAGGAAATAATATCACGTGAATTGGGGGGTATTCTATGCTCTTTTAACACCTTCCAATGCGATGCACTTCGCGACAACGGTATACAGTAGAATGGCCAGCATTCACGCTCAAAAACATATTTACTCCGAAGATTCATCCAGAACTTCAATCTTGGCCTCCGAATACTCGGCGCTCTTGAACGAGCGGCGTCCACGCGCAAACCAGTCGACAGCGATGATGAAGAAAACGACGCCGTAGACGGCAGAGACATAGTTCATGTCTGGAGCGTGTTAGTCTTGTTTCTTGATTCTTTAGATATGCACGTAACTCACTGCTTGTCGTCACGGGCATGCTCGCCGGGAACGAGTACATCACGAGCGAAAAGATCGTCCACAGGATGGTCAGAATGTTGGCAGCCAAGCCGAGCTTGCCCAGCCAAAACGGGCCATGCTGGATGTTGTTCCGACCCTTGTACCACAGACACAGAACGGGGATCGAATAGGACATGTACAGGAGAGAAATACAGGCCGTCATCATGCTGTTGAATGCGGTGGACGAGCCGAGATAAAGGAGGCCAAGGAGACCGACGATGAAGCAACTCACCGAGTGTGCGACCAGCGGCACATCCAGAGTCTTATTGACCTTGGACAACCACTGGTGACCGGGAAGACCACCGTCACGAGCAAAGGCCCATGCCAGGCGTGACTGCCAGGTGTGGCAGGCGATCTGGCAACCCATACCGGTGACAATCAGAAGAGTTTCCAAGACGATGGCACCGGCCTTGTTTTCCAAAGCCTGGTAGTAAAGTGCCAGAATGGGGACTCCGGTGGGTGAGCTCACCAAGGTGGAGAGGTCTTTGATACCGAAGAACATGGAGATACAGTACGTCCACGAAGTCACGAAACCAATGGCGACGGTGGCCATGATTGCAATCGGAATGTTCTTCTCGGGGGCCGGCACCTCTTCGGCAAGGTGAGTAGCGGAGTCCAGACAGGCGAAGATCCAGTTCGGATTGATCAGTCCGACGATGAAGGCCATGCCGTCCGACTTCCAGCCCGTGGAGTTGGCAAAGTGGCCGAAGACAAACTCCGCGCTTGCGTGAGGGTTGGCGCAGGCTGGGACGGTGACCAGGATAACCAGGTAGGAGATCAGAGAGATGTACAAGGTGGCCTTGGCAACAGCAGGCAACAATTTGCCGACGCAGTTGAACAGGAAGCAGAAGAAATTGATCAGCTGGTAAGCCACCACAATGTGCCATGGCTTGACCTCACTACAAAGGCATTAGCACTACAAACGAGATGGAGGAGGGCTTCCTTCGTACAATTCGGGGTGGCCCAGCTGCCACATACCCACGACACCTTCACCCAGACCGAGAACGACGCTGGAGCATGCAAAGATAGCACCCGCATATCCAAGCCAACCGGTCAGGTAAGAGGCAAAGCGGGCATACTTCCGCGGCGCCAGCTCGTGGGCCCAGAAGTACTGACCACCGGCATTGGGCATGGCACTAGCGAGCTCAGCGAGAGAAGAACCCACGCCCATCGAAATGACGGTAATCCACAACAGACCGTAGATAATTAGTGTCGTGCCACCCGAGCTGATACCGGTGATCATAGAGGCAGAAATGCCGAACCACGAGTTAGACATGCAGAACGCAATTCCGACCAACGACAGAATGGAGAAATTGCGGTTCAGGTCCTGCGTGTAACCCATCTCGGCCAACTTGGCGGCATCGGTGTCGACACTGCCGGAGCCGGAGCCCTTGCTCGACGCTGGTTTGGCGCTGGCTGTTTTTTCGAGGTCGAAACCTCCTGTATTGCTGCAGTGGTGCATGATGGGGGATTTGGCGCAGGGGTTTATAGTATTGCACTGGAGTCACGGTATAAATCGCTTAGGCTGCTTGTTGCATGGGAATCGGGTTGACAATCGGATTGGCGCTGCGGGACAGTACAGATGTTGCTGCTGGGTTGTCGAGGCACAGGTGGCTATCGAGTAAATCGCTTGGGAATGTCGAATGCTGCAAAGGGATCGAAAGTTGCACGGCTCCAGGCACGATACGAGCGGCAATCAGTTACAGAATGCGATCTGTATAAACGGTTTTCACTTTTAGTGTTTCAGCGAGTTATCAACATAGGCGACAAGTATCGAAACTTCAAGTCAGTTCGGTGCGCTCCGGATGTATTGAGAGAAAGGGTGATGGGTAGTAATGGGTAGTCGAAAGCAATTCGGTTGAAGACGAAGAGGAGAGTCAGGCGAGATATAAAAGAAGCCACGAACTAAACCGACCGTCAACCTGTTTTCCCAGACACCATCCCCACTGTGCTATCCATTAACGAATACATTTTCAATCTGGCATGTGCTGTGACCGGCAAAATCCCACGCGAGGCTCGACCCGCACTTTTCGATGTTCGGGTTCGAGTATCATCATTGAGCGGGTCGGACCCATCTATCCGGCGGACGCTATACCGAAGTTGATTCACCAGGCACCCTTTTTGCTCGGAAAGCACCCGATTCTGTCCCGTCTGACTCGTCCTCTCACCAGCTAAGACAGGGGCGGAAAGTTTGCCTCCACTTGGCGCGTGTGGATGCCGTTCAATCTGCGTTATTTTGTGCCTCAACGTCATAGCGCGGGAAGGCCGGGGGTTGAGTACGGATTTCTATAATCTTCAGGCAATTATTTTCTTATAGATTTTAAATATTTGCCTTGGAGAGCATAAAGGCATTCGGTTGTTCCTTGTATACAGTAGTTATTTCTCCTGTAACGCGTGCTGAAAATTATGCATTATGCAACCGGGCGTCTTCTTGAACAGTGCAGAGTGGAGCGCAGATTTTTCGCGAAGCACCTCAACAATCCCAATGAACTCAAGGCACCCATTCGATGACTTCACGTCTCGAGAACAAATAACGCGGTCTTTGGTTCTGGTTCCGTCAGTCCCGATATCCATTTTTCCATGGGGGCTTAGATTTGTAGTGCATAATTGCCCATTTCATAACCCCCTCGACAAACCACAATTGGGATCGGCAAGCCACAGCCCTATTATAGTGCGTGATGGCCGTATCCTCTTCCGCATAAAACGGGGTGCATTAGACTGACGCCCCGGCGGGCAAATTCATAAGAGACCTTCTGCGTGGAGTTAGACTCAATATGTAGCTCACCGACAGAAACCGAAGAGTACCCGCATTGCCCGATCGGGTTTGGTTGCGTTGATTCTTTTTTGCCAGATGGGCAGGTACTTACCGGGATCGTCGAAGATCCGTTATGCCCCGAAGACACGTAGATTGACCTCTACGTCGAAGTTGACCGTTTAGTTCTACCTAAGCCATTTAATTTTCCAGTTTCTCTTTTTTCTTGCATTGAATGAGGTATTCTGTACTTCGTCAATGCCCGATTTATATCACAGAGAAAGTGGGCGAGGTTTTCAACCAGATTTATGCTTGAAGAGTCCTCTCTCTTATAACCCTATAACCCATTCGGATTAAACTGGAACAAATCCTCCTCCAGCAAGCCCATCATATACTGATTCCCCGAAAACCAATTCCCCAACTGCGCAGCCTGCGACATCTCAGCCGTAGAAATGTCCTGATTGGGAGCCTGGGCTACAGGGGCAGAGAATCCAAACGCTTGCGATGACGAATCCGGGATACTAGTTTGCATACCGGGAACATCCGTCTGATAGTATCCCTGAGCATTCGGCATGACATTTCCAGGCGCCAGGCCGAGCGCACTGAGATAGACATCGAACTCCTGTCCAACGGAGGCGAGCGTCTGGTCTTCGCCGGTTTGGCTTCGGCTTTTCGCTTCTACGTAGAGGCGCGCGACGGTTCCGAGGACAGAGCAGAGATTGTGGAGTCGATCGATTGATTGAGAGAATGCGCATAGCGGACGTAGGGAGGCGATGAAGTCTTCCAGTCGGGTTAGGTCTTCGCTGTCGGATGTTGCGATGACGTGGCAGAAAATTACGATGAAGGGGACGAAAGGAGAGATGAAGATTGCCCTGTCATTGCAATTAAGTTTGGAGTGCATTTGTATATGGAATGGTACTTACCAATGCATGTAAGAACATCTGATGATCTCGCTGGACTCTTGTAAAGCACTCACGCACATCTGGTGATGCTCCAGAGACGCTCGTGCCATTTCTATGCATTCGGGTATGAACGTGGTAGACGAGCCCGACTCGGGCGATGGGGGAATAGCGCGGTAGATCAAAGTCAAGATCGCCAAGCGGCTGACTTTGTCAGATCGGAGATAGATGAGATCCACGTCATTGAGATGAAGATCAGAGGACATGATTTGCTAAGAAACATGGGTTAATAACTACCTCAATTGTCTCGCACATGGTCAAAACTTACCTCGAATGGCTCAAAAACGGTCGTCTGCAGTTCAGCGGCTAGGCGACGGGCGTGGGTCACTCGCTCGTTTTCGGGTTGATTCAATGCCGCGGGACTGTACAGCAAGGTATATATCTTATTCTCGATCATGGCTTGCTTTGTCCATAGAGCACAAACGGTACCCCATACATCGTTGCTCGCGAATGTATCGAACGGAGATGGCAACCCGATGTCATACTCTTGGACCGGCGAGGCACGACCCAGCCGTAAAGATAACAGATTAAGGATTGTAAAGACCGACCAAAATAAAACCTGCTTTTTCTTCTGCACTTCTGGAGGATCTTGTTCCATGGACGATATGCGATGGTACCCCAATGTTTGACACATTTGAATAGCCATCGTCGAAAGAGTCCAACTGACCGAGGGCTTTGAGATCTCGATCCCGTGCATTGCCTAGACCCATTAGTATTCGAGTTATTTGGAATGAAACAGGAGGGCAAAGCTCACCCCAACAGTCAGTGCAACAATGGTATCAAAAGTTGCGGGCATTAGGATGTTCAGTTTGGCCAGTGCGGCTTCCAAATTATACTTGCACAGGCGCGCGTAGTGTTGGTACTTCTCCAGCTCAGCAGGATCTTTCTCAGGAAATTCGAGCTCGATGAAGACATTATAAAGTCCAGCGTTAACTGTAACGAACGTCGCGTCGGAGTAGTCTTCAGTACAGAAATAGACCTCGCGACACTTTTCAATGACATATTCGACCGTCAAGAACGGTATATAGCCACCAAATGAAGCCGGGGGATTTTCTGTGGAGTTCAGTAAGGACCCAAGCTTGAATACGTGCAATTTGAAGGCATCATACCTTTGATTCTCCCCAAGAGAGTTAGAACAACCTCTAGAGGCGGCATTTCCAAATCCCTGACATCGCGGGGGGCACCTTGCCGATTACTCTGGCTAGAAAACTGCCCTCTCCGAGTATCATTCTCTCGCCGTTTATTTTGCATCTCTACAATCTGCTTAAGGGACGATAATGCCTCGCTGATCTTCGGACTGGAAAGAACTTCAGGTGTGCTGTGCGAGACTGCAGATTCAAGAAACGCCCTGGCATATGCCGAGTGGGCAGCCAAAGAAGAATTACCCTCAAAGCCGGAGTGCGAGTCGTGCTGCTCGATAGCTGCATTGGACGTATATCCGGACTCCTTGATGCCATGGTGCTCTTGTCCGATAGGCGAGGACTGCCGTCGGACATTGCTCTGAGGCGATGACTGAGATGATGTCTGCATTTTAATTGCTGATGGTCCATTGGAGTGAGACGAGACTACCAGCTGTCGGAGAGTTTGCTCGATTCCCCCCAGACGGTCTTCGATCATATCAATCTTTTTCTCACTGCAAACTTTGTTAGCCCGGCATAGTTCCCACCCCCGCCATGCTACCCACAGCAGGTAAGGCGAAAGTATGAGGATTACATACTACTGGCTTGAAATCAATACACGGCGCCTCGGCTCCTGCGGTCTCTGACCTTCACCAGTGGAGCGACAGGCGATGTTCGAGCTTCGGCAATTGGAACATGGGGTGCGCTTATCGCACCGAATCTGTAAAAAGTGTCAAATCAAACACATCATATAATAAAGACACGCTTTTGATACTTTTCGAGAACGGCACTGGTCGCACTATACATTTTGTTAGTCGTTGCTCTGGAATGACTCGGTTCACGGAATCCCCTAGAGAAGTGGAGCACATACTGCACGTCGGGCCAAGGCACTTGGCCCCTCACCGCGGTCGGAACCCTCGGGTTCCATGACAGGGGCAGCCACGTAGGGATCTGGTCGAAAGGAGTTGCACGATCAAGGTTTAAAAAGGGCTGTGCAGGTGCAAGACGGAACCGGTGTTGCCTTGGTGGCGATCACGTGGTCCGGACCCTGGAGTTGAAAAAAAAGTAACTACGAGCTACAGAAATGGATAGATGGATACAGGGCAATCCGAAGCGGTATTGACATTCATGAAATCTTTCATTCGGCGTATCGCGTTATCAAGGTATCTTGTCCAGCATGCGCGGTGTCTCTTGATGTGGGCAGAGCGTCCAGCACATATCCCACCAGTGTATAATAATCTATCCAGCAGAACGAGAGAAAACAAATCAAAAAAGATGTAATGCAAAGGAGCCAAAAGCCAGGCTATTTTGGAGAGGGTGGTGAGCTCCACGATCCGTCACTGCGCCAGACTGCGGCGGGTCCGTAGCGACCGGCCTCGGATCCCCGCAAGAATGCAAAACGGAAGAAGAGGTCCTCGGGTTCATCCGAGGGGTCGCTATCGGCCAGCAGAACGGATTGAGTGCCAAATGCAGTCTCTGAAAGGTCGCGGCGCTCAAGTAAAGGCTCGTCATGCTGGAGCTCCAGACCGTCATGGCCATGGCGGTGCCAAGTGAACTCACCAGGTTTGTTCTCATCAAGATAGCCACGCCAGCGCTCTACATCGTTGAGCAAGACCGAGACACCATCCACGGCAAGTTTATCCATACGGTCGTGTTCCCACAGTGCGAAAGTGATATTGCCATTGCCGCGATGAGCCTCGTTAGATCCAGGCCCGGGAAGTGAGATATCGACGGAGGAATCAGTGATGTTTGGGTACGTGGCACCCCACCATTCATTGCTCCCACTGCGGCCCGGGGCCAATTCTCCCAAGGCAGCGGGCGTCTCAATAATGGAAGCAAATCCCCAGCGAGCAACACCGTTGATAAATAGACCAAGCAGCAGCCCCTGGTAGATCAATGATGGACGAGTAGGGAATGCGGTGCCGGGCATAAGCAGAATGGCCAGAATGTAATGGTGGATGCGGAGCCGCAGACCAGGTAGCAGAAGAAGAATGAAGATGATGAGAAGGAAGGTGCAATATATCTTGAGGTAGCGGGGAAGCAAGCCACCCTGGCGAATCTGCCATGCTTGGGTAAGAACAATCGTGAGCACAGTGGGGATGACCAAAGCGAGCGCTAACTTTGCACCCGGCTGTTGCTGAATGTCCATAGGTGTCAGACGCTGGAGTGGGATCAACCGCGCAAAAGTATAGTTGTTCAAAGCTCCAATGAAAAGCGGCGGGAGGAACAGTAGCATCTTTTCGAACTGATAGATTGGCGATGAGATCGGTTGGAGAAGCGGAGTCGCGCAGAACTTGAAGAGAACATAGACAACAAACGTCGCAGGGAGCAGTCGAGACAATAGGGTGGAGACAAGGTCGGCCAGGAAAGGATAAGATGGCGGATCCGCGACCAGTCCGGTATGGGAAAACACCATGAAAAAGGTACTAAAAAATAGCACAGGCGGTGAGGTACAGAACAGCCAAAGAACCCCGACGGCCGCCGCTGTAACTCCCAGGAGCGACCAGCGCGGATCAGCCGGACAGCTCGTTTGTGAAGATTGCAGCTCGAGAAAGCTGAAAGCCTTCGGAAAGGTCGAGGGAAAGGATTCCGACTTGATGCCATGCTGCTCGACCGACGGGAACGAGTGCGCCGCGCCTTCGAGCTTCACGACGCCGCAGCCACCGTCGTTCGAGATGACACCTGCATGAATTGCCGCTTGACAAACGAAACTGTCGGCACGATAGATCCCAGGTTCGGACGAATGGAGTTGCGGGCCTCCGACCACGAGTCCCTGGTAATTGAATGTTTGGTTTCCAACAACATGGGGCTCTAGTAGCTTCTCATCGCGGCAATTCGCAGGGCATCGGAAAGCGATGGTCGCAGAGGAAAACGGACGACACCCGTTGCCATTGAGGCCACACCCATTATCGAATTCCCTATATCAAAATCAATTAGCAAATTGAATAAAAATAAAAAATAAAAAAATAAAAAAATAAAAGGATGCGCTCTGATTGTACGCACCAGAAATTCGTGCCGCATGAGAGTGTCTGCAGCTGGCCATAGCCTTCGATATAGCCGGCGGAGCGCGAGTGCACAAGAACCAAAAACCAAGGTAGAAACCACGACGCATATAGCAGGATGAGAAGCGAGATCTTGTGTTTGCGCTTGGGAAAGAAGTGGTCTAGGTACTGGACCGGCAGTTCCTGGATGCGCGGGAAGAGCGGCTTCAACAAGAGCATATGCGGAGGATTGGGGCCTTTGATCCAGTTTGCGGTCGCGCGACCGGCCTTTCTCAGCGGTAGTGGTACCCAGCCCCAGCGAAAGGTCTTGGATGACTCCTGCAGCCAGATGGGCAAGGCGCTACCGTTACCCGCTTCGACATCGGGCGGCGGGAGATCCTCGGAAGTGTCGGGGTTCTGCTCATCGTCCTCGAGCAGTGGCGGAATGTAGAAGCGAGCGGCTCCTTCGCGACCCTCTCCAAGCATGGCTAAAGGCTACGGGGAACCTTTTGGAAGATGAGTCGGACGACGAGTCGGAAGACGTCTTTGAAACGAACGGCAGGTATGATGTCGGTGTCGGTGTGGGTGTCGGAGCAGTCGGCACGCTAGTGAGTGGGGAATCCCCAGCGGGTTCACCAGGATGATCGTCAGCCAGGAACAGGAACACCCAGTCCCTAAGTGATCAGGATACGAGTTAGGTAATATCAATGCGTATAAGGGAGTGGATGAAGAGAATAGACAAAAGTCGAGAACGAGGGAAAACCGGGGGCCAAAAAGACTCAGGCAGCCAGGAGACCAGGCGGCCAATCACAGGGCTTCCTGCGCACAGTGGCGACGCTCTTCCTGTCAAGAGGAACATTCTTTATACTGGGTCAAGTCACGAGTTCCTTCATCGCATCCTAGTGAAGTCCAGGGGCTCGGAATATTCTCAAAGTCAAAACCCTTGAAGGTACACACTAATGCAGGGCAGTGCGACACGATCTGTTTCCCCGCAAGGGCCCGTCATCACCTAGCCTAGGGTAAGGGCGTCTGCAGTGGCCACTATAGGGGAAATGACGCACTTAATCATCATGAATGTATCTAGAAAGGCCGTTAGCAAGCGGCTAGAAAGATATTCAAGAAGACGTCTAATAAGAAATGTACAAAACTGAAGAGCGCAGGGTGTGTCATGTCACGTGAGGCATTACGCGCAGATACTTGCAGTCGAGGCAATCAACATTACAACGTAGGTAGCATACTTGTTTCTCAGTTATGCCCTCTATCGACGAGTCGCTACTAGCTGGGAGTATCTAAAGCTATACCAATCGGTTGGAGACTCTTGAGATACACGTTTTTCCAGTGGCCGCTAATCAGGCTCGTAGGCATCCTGGGATGCTCTCTGTGGTACTAAGTCAGCACCTAGGTATAAAGTATACGAGTGCACAAACCTTTAATCAGTACTTCTGAACGTCTAAATGCTGCCTCGTGTAGGTATCAGACACCCCTTATCTCCTCCCCACTCACGGATAGGCCGGAGATGCCCCCGATGCTTATCAAGCACGACGTTGGAACCAAGGACTGTGCGGGGGTGGATCAACGGAGATTAGAAATAGAAATAGATCCTCCGTCTCAATTGTTATTAGTTCTTGGTCCGGCCTGACATCTCTCATCTCCTCTTGACATCTTCTTGTGGCGCACCTGCAAGCACGTTGAGACGTGCAGCGATCGTCAGTCATGACAGCTGTGACTCCACCCATCGACCTGTCGCACTTTTACAGCTACACCGCGGGTAATCGCAAGCCTAGCAGCGTCAAGGAATTTTACAAGTACTTCCTCATCCCCGGAATTGCAAATTTTGCCGGCGGTACTACTCTCTATATACCCATCTTAAATAACCAACTAATTGGATACCTCTTCAGGTCTACCACACCCCTCATACTTCCCTTATGATACCCTCGAAGCCTCCGTTGCCCGTCCTCGGCGACTCCAGCCCACCTCCGATAAGGACGCCATCCCAGACCGAGTGATCGTTCCCAAAGAAAGCGGAATCGCCGACCCTCGGCTCCGCATCGATTTGACAACCGCGCTGCAATATGGCACTGCCGAGGGCTACCCTGCTCTATTATCGTTTCTGCGACAATTCACCCGGGACCATCTCCATCCGAACGTTCCCTACACCGGAGGACCTGAGATTCTCCTGACCTGTGGAAACACCGATGGATTTTCCAAGGCAGTTGATCTCTTCACCAATGTCTGGAATCCCGGTCGGGACTGGATCCAGCAGCGTGAAGGTGTCCTGTGCGAGGAGTTTGCGTACATGAACGCTATCCAGACTGTCCGCCCACGCGGTTTGAATATAATTAGTGTAGCAATGGACGGACAGGGTATGTGTGCTTCGGGCAAGGGTGGCCTGGCCGACGTGCTAGAGAATTGGGACTTTCGCCGCGGTCGGCGGCCACATCTGATGTATACCGTGACGTGAGTATATTACACTGCTTTGAAGATGGTCCAATGCTGATTGGTGTTCAGGATTGGCCAAAATCCCACTGGAGGGACACTGTCGGTTGAGCGTAGGAAGAAAATCTACGCTCTCTGTCAAGAATACGACGTGATCATTGTCGAGGACGATCCATATTGGAACCTACAATTCCCCTCGGCATACAAGAGGGAAGCCCGCCACCGCGGCTCATCTCAGGAACCCGGCCCTGGTGTTCGGAACTACAATGAGCACGGCAAATCTTCGGGCTATGCCTTCCTGGACTCCCTGGTCCCCTCCTATCTATCTATTGATACCGAGGGTCGGGTAATAAGACTGGACACATTTTCCAAGACCGTCGCACCTGGTAGCCGTCTGGGTTGGGTGACCGCACAACCGGCCGTCATTGAACGTCTGACTCGGATTACTGAGACCACGACCCAGCAACCTTCAGGCTTTGTCCAATCTCTGATCGCTGAAATGATCATAGGAAAGCAAGACGTCAATGGAACTCGCGTTTCCCAAAAGAAAGACGGCTTGGGTTGGCACATGGACGGCTGGGTCCGTTGGCTGGAAGGCCTGCGTGGAGGTTATGAAAGACGCATGATTGCCATGTGCGACATCCTCGAGGAGAACAAGTATCTCCTCTCCCAGCAATCCGAAGACTCGAAGCCTACAAGCGATCATGTCGATGACTGGGAAGTTGTGGACCGAGTTCAGATGTTTGACTTTGTCTGGCCAAAGGCCGGCATGTTCGCCTGGGTTGAGATTCTCCTGGATAACCACCCTTTGAGGTCCCAGTACAGCACCGAGAGACTTTCCAAAGCTTTATGGGTTCATCTCACCAAGAAACCGTATTTGTGCCTGGTCGGACCTGGCAGTATGTTTGCGACGACTGAGAAGTCTGCTGCGGAGGCTCACAGATACATTCGCATCGCCTTTGCACCTATGGATGCCGAGGATGTGAAGCCATTCACCCGCAGGCTGGTGGAGGGTGTCCGGGCCTTTTGGCAGCGGAAGAATTTGGATGGGTTGGAAGATGAGGATGCGGCAATGGCGATGCAGAGTTTGAAATTAGGAGGCGGTGCTAGTTTCTTAGGGCCTGGCTATTAAGATATTTAGATTGGAGATGTGAGTGAGATGGCAAGAGTATCTATGGGTATAGCCTTCGAAGTGACTTTTGTTTTCTTGTCTTGGATTGTCACGAAACCCAGTATAGCGTCACAACTTATTATCTTTAAACCTTTTTCGTTGCCCTCTCTGAATAAGATACGTTCCTCTATCATTTCCGTCCATCTTAAACTATGTTAAAAGCGTGCGAGTAGATACTGATGCCTTGCTGCCTGATGATAGTCGTGTGGGGAAAGTCAATTTCGCGGCGGCGTGCGAAGTCGGCATTCTTCACTACGCGGGGCCCTGCCCAAACAATGTCACAGCTGGACGATTTACAGAACCGAGACCTCGCCGAGGAAATTGAAGCCATCAATGCCATCTACGAACCGGATACCGTCACAGTGAACCAGGCGGCGGCGGCCCACTCCAACAGCACAATTGACTTGGGGTCCTCCGGTATCTCAAGTGACAACACGCAAACAACAGTAACGCTCCAGATCCCCGGTCAGCCGCATCTATCTTTTCGGGTTGGCTTTGGCGCCACTTACCCGGAGGCGCGGCCTACGGTTCTTGGGACTGCGTCGACTGCCGCGCGCGGGGAAGGAAAGATCGCCGTGGATGTGTTGGAAGACATTGTGCTACGAATGTGGCAGCCCGGTACCGTCTGTCTCTTTGATGTGATCAGTGAGGCCGTGGAGGTATTCCCCGAGTTGAATATCGGTGGAAACAAGGACAGCGATGAAGCTGGACCGGCCGAGTCAAACGCCTCAGGGCAATCTTCCAGCAAAGTCGCCAACGAACCCACAATACCAGCAGAAGGTCTCGCTGCGCTGTCATTACGCGATACATTCGGTCTCGACAACCCACCCGACTGGATTCTCTCCGACGTCATCACAGAAAAGAAATCCGTATTCCTAGCTCGAGCGGTGCAGGTCACCAGCTTAGGGCAGGCACAGGCATTTCTAGACCATCTGACAGCGACGGATAAGAAAGTGGCTGTGGCAACACACAACATTAGTGCCTGGCGTATCAAACAAAAGAAAGACGGCGGGTCTAGCACTGATCCTGATGCAGCGGAGACGGTGGTTCAAGATTATGACGATGATGGAGAGACCGCTGCTGGGGGCCGCTTACTGCATGTGATGCAACTGATGGATGTATGGAACGTGCTGGTTGTCGTCTCTCGGTGGTATGGAGGAATCCACCTAGGTCCTGCGCGCTTCCGGCTCATTAACGATGCTGGGCGGGATGCGTTGGTCAAGGGTGGCTTCGACAAAAAGGAGAATTCGGCTGTTCCTGAAAAGGGCAAGAAGAAAGGGAAGAAATGAATGCTCTGTTGTAGTTCCTTTTGTAGCCTTTTCTCTCGAGAGTCCGCCTCCGTGAGGTTGGAAAAGGTTCATTGCACTGAAAAGTTGCTCGCTTGGGATATTAGCACCCTACCCATTTTCCCGCCGAAGTCACAGTGCCAACATGGCTCCGAGGCCCCGTTGGCAATACTACGAGCCAGTACATGGGTTGAAGATTCATTTCTCAACTATGTCCGCTGTGGTATGTGAATACGCCAACACCCTCCGGGCTGAAAACGCGATGGTGGCATTGGTCGCAGTCTGCTTATAGATACTAAGCTTGTCCCTTCGGACATATCAAATTCCCGTGATCATCACACTTTGTTTTAAACAAAGCATTGAAGAAGCTTATCTTCGGCCATAATTTTAGTCTCCGAAGAATTGGGACGGCCCTCACATTTAGACAAGGGACCCGGCCCTACTTTAATTATATTGCTCAAGAGCTTTATCCAATGTTCAATTCCTAGGAAATTTTCTAATTTTCATCTTAAGTTGTCTGAAACTATAGTTCCGACTATGATATTCTATGACGCCACTCCAAGGTTTCCTCCGCATGGGAATCAAATATCATGTCACTTAAAGTCCGTCTTAAGCAAGTTGGATCGCTGCAACCAAACGAGATTCAGCTGTAGGGTTGAATCAGTCGTAACTGATAGGTGAAAGGCGGTAATATCTGTCCGTAAAATGATAGACTCGACTGGCATCAGAGAGATCTTTTCTGGCTGGAATCCTCTCGGGGCATGCCGGGGTATCTGGACATTTCATGACTTGAAATATTAGGGCTTTCGCCCTAGTAGCAATCTTCCAGCCACATTATACCTCGTTCCATGTTGTACTTCTTGCCTCCTCCTCGGTAGGCTTGTCCTTCTTCTCTACCATTCCAAAGTCGGTGTTGTTCTCCTTTCTGAGCGGAACCTGCTTTATCACAGCAGCGGCGATGAGCCCCACCGCGCCGAAGGCAATGGCAACCTGCCAGGACCGCTGGAGCGCGGTGCTCTGCACAGAGATGACCTGCGCACGCGTCTGTGCCGAGAGCGAGTCGAGAAAGTGGAGTTCAGCGGCCCCGTATGCGCCACCCGCCATGAACTCGGCGGCCACCGCTGTGTCGCTGATGGCTCCCGAGCCGGCGAGCTGCGCGGCCCGGGTGGTGTAGATGGTGCCGGCGACGGCGACTCCCCACATGACGCCGAAGCTGCGCATGAAGCCCCACGTCGCCGTCGCCAGCGCCGTATCCTTGTCGGTCAGCGGGGCCAGCAGTGCCGGGAGCATGGCCCCCATGCCAAAGCCAGCGCCGAAGGACTCGAGCACCTGGAAGCCCACCCAGGCGCTCGTGCTCGAGTTCTCGTCCAGGAGCGTGAAGAGGCCAAAGCCGACGACGATCAAGGCGAAGCAAAGGACGAGAATGGGCTTGTAGCGGCCGAACTTGCTGAGCAGCAACCCGCCGATGATGGCACCCGGGAGGAGTGCGAAGATGGTGGGGAGAAGATCGATGCCGGCGTTGTAGGCATCTACGGCGAGAACGCCCTGGAAGTAGACCGGGAGGAAGTAAAGTGCCCACATGGTGACGATGCCGTGGAGAAAGGTGAGGAGGAAGATAATGGAGCTAATGGAGTTGGCGAAGAGGTGGAGGGGCATGATGGGATTTGGCGTGAGGTGGGCATTGCCTTCGAGCACGACGAAGCCTCCCATCGTGGCCAGACCGACAATGAGCGGCACGAGGACCTGATACGATGACCACGAGTGTTGCCCTCCTGCCCAGCCGAGGGCAATCAGCACCGGCACGGTGCCGCCGATAAAGAGACTGTTCCCCAGCCAGTCGAGGCTCGAAAGCTTAGTGGCCCACGTCTGGGAGTTGTCATACTTGACTCGCAAGAAGGCAAACAGCAGCACAATTGCAACGCTGCCAATGGGCAGAGTCATGTAGAAAGCCCAGCGCCAGGTGCTGTAGCTGACGAGCAATCCGCCAAAAAGAGGGCCGAGGGCGGCTCCGATGCCGACCATACCAAACACGGCGCCCATATAGGTACCTCTCTCGCGGAGCGGCACCAGGTCGCAGATGACGATCTCGCAGAGGACGCCGATGCCAGCGCCTCCGATCCCCTGTATCGCTCGACCGCCGATCATCGTGGCCATGTTGGGGGCTCTACGCATTGCTCTTCTCGTTAGCAAAGGCTACGGCTCCCCGGCCAGGTACTGAGGAAGCAGCAACTCACCCGCCACAAACACCGCTCCCAATCATGAAGAGGGCCCCGGATATGATCAGGGGCCACCGGCGACCAAAGACGTTTGCAAGCTGGCCAAACATGGGCATAAGAGAAGCCCTACATAAATTAAGTCCCGGAATCGGTTAGATAGGTACATGAGTAAACAGAACCCGTGGCTCGATTTTGAGGCGGCTTACATGGTCAAGAAGTATGCGTTAGAAACCCAGATGAAGTTCTCGCCCCCACCCAAATCGGCGACAAGTGATGGCATGACCGTCGAGGTGACTGTGGCTTCCAGAGACGTGAGGAGGCTGATGAGAGAGAGAACAACGATAATGGCCCAGAATCTCGGCCCCTTCTCAAACTTTGGCGGACTCTTTTCAGTAGTCGCATCCTGGGCATCAACCGAAGCTTCGTCAGACTCTAGAGTCGTAGCGACGGTGTCTTGCTGTGTCTGTGTCATCGTGCGGGACAAGATTAGTAGTAGTAGGTGCCGCTAATATTATGGGACGAGGCGCGGCGGGCTGTCTTGGATCTTTCATGCAGAAAATCGACGGAGGTTTTGGAAATATTCGCACCTGCGATCCCGTGCAAGGAACTATAGCTACCTATTTAAGGCCGAACGACGTCCGGTAATTATGGTGGCATGGTTGACCGACTCTATGCTCTTTGGGTGAATCGCCGCGGAGGGTTTCGTTGAAAAACTGTGTGCCCGACCTCGCAGGGTTTAGTTCTCTTTTATGGACCGCGGTTGTGGAAAAAATTGTAGCGCGGTTGACAGTCTTCGACCATTCAGTGTACATGATCCTAAGATTTCAAAGGCTTATCGGAAAAGCGAATCTTTCCTCGCCTTAAGATTTACCGAACCGTAGGTGCTGCAGGCACATCCTTGAAGTCTGAGAGCACCGTGGATCCACTGCTGGAGACGTCAATGAACAGAGAGGTGCTGTCTGTCCCTTCCCTCAGGTCTTCCATGGGGGCACCCAGGCAGGCTAGAAAGGTGGCGCTGACGACACGGCACGAACGGCGGAGCTCGAACTTAGACAGCATCTTAATGACAAGGATGTTGAAGCAGTTGAGGTAGTGCATGGCAAGGTCGCCGACGGTAGTGAGCTGCAGATCGGAATAGAGCCCTAAAAAGCACAAGCCGAAGCCTGTCCAAAGCCCGATAGTCCGGAGGCTCGGTACCCAACGCAAGACCGAGAGCAAGACATTGAGGACGACGAAAGCCCTCAGCCCCGTGTCCGAGACGCCCGCCCACGAGAAGAGGAACCTTTTGTGCTCCGGTAGCTTCTCTTCGAAGTTTCTGGAAAAGGCGGGCGTGAAGCAGGAGGTTAGGCAGGCTTAGATGGAGACGACGTTGAAAAAAGACCAGCCCCTTGCAGATGTATTCACTTATTCAAAAGCGATTAGCGCGGTCGGCCTATAGGTTGATGCTGCGCCAAAATAGGCCAACTTTAGACGGCCATTCCACTATAACTTATGTATCAAATCATTTCTAATTTATATTTTTTGGGATGCTAGAGGCCGTAATATTTTTATATAAGACTTTTTACTTCATCGAGTATCGATTGTGGTTGTACGCTGTTGCTACATTTTGCCTAATATAAGCGACTCCTTGATGCTGGCTCTTATCGACTCTGTGTACGACTTGCTACCCCGCCGTGACTTGACATCCTCCTGGGCTATAACGGCCCAAAACAATCTTGTTCGATCTGGACGGGAGAATATGCCCGGGGCGGCCGCGGTAGGTGAGGCAGCCGCCTCGCCCGAGAGGCAGTATTCGGCTGGAATGCCCATACAACGCTCCAGGGTTTGTACCTGGCCCTGTATGGCATCGAGAATGCCCATGGCATACGCCTTTAGCGGCATGTCCTGAAGCGAAGAGACCCCGCCCGATGCGGAGCACTGATTTGACCTTGATGGACTCGTACGACTCCGGCGGCACCTGGCAGAGACATTTGTAGATGCGGTGAAATAGGGAGTCGAAAAGCCTCATCAACGCAAGGTAACTAGACAAAGCCAGGAGCACGATCTCCGTGCTGAGCGCATCCTCTGGCTGTGGATACGACTGAGCCGCCGGCGTCAAGCTCTGGATGATGTCGATAAGTTTTTTGCTGCACGTAAGAAGTAACGCTGCCGGATTCTCGACATCTCGCCCCTCGCCCTCATCTTTGCAGCGCTGCAAGACTTTCGAGGGGTCTGAGTAGTATCCGTCAACCATCGCAATGCGCTGGTCTATCTCCTCTCGGAACCCGACCAGAGAGCTTGCCGCGCTGAAGCATTGTGGTAGGGGAGTCGGGGCCAGAACACCCTCCCTATGATGAAGGGGCGGATCAAGATCCATATCCATATCTAGGGCAGTGCTAGAGTCCCCGCCCATGTGAATCATCGCGTTGAGTTCATCATCTGCACTGAGAAGCCCCTGAAGCTGTGATGGGCTGCTCAGCTGATCCGCCGAAGAGAGCATCTCTTCGCCCGGCGCAAGGCTTTGATCGATCGAAGGGGAGCCGAAGAAAGCGGAGCTGTCCCAGAAATCCGGCTGTGGCTCATGAGCCAACGGGTCTCTTGGCGAATGCGGATGCACGGCGGACTTGGGGAGCGCAAGATCCGGTCCTGCGATGCCGTGCAGCCTGTTCCCCAACGTTTTTCTGTCTGCCGTACACCGCGACGCTCTTGCAGGCGCGGGCACCTCTGTCGTTGCGGATGCATGGACCTTGACGTGATCCATGTCTCGCAAAGTCGGCATGCGATGGGGTCCAGGCGAGGAGACGTCGGCAGGACTCGCCGCGATGCCCCTGGGGGTGCTATCGCCGTCGGCGAGACGCTGCTTGGGCGGCCTTCCGGGGTGGCCGGAGGCTCCTGTCACGCATCGCGCGCCGATGTAGTAGCAACGGGCGCACGGCGCCATGCTATCTTGGTCGCGAAGGCATCGAACTCGCTTTGCTCTGCACTGGTCGCAAGCGGAGCGCCTGACTGCGGGCTTGAGCATATTTGGTATTATGCTTTAAGAGACACGAAAAAGCGATCGCGAAACGACTGAGCTGAGTCGAAGGTCCTTGGTATGGTCGGTCATGACGATGACGATGTTGTTGTTGGGTGGATTAGTATGCTCCAGAGAGCAGAAACCCTCCTCGGAGGTTTTGTGGTCAGCCAATCAGCAAAAATAACGAGCCGCTTTCCGTCTTCAATTTCACGACACACCTCCACAGACCTTGTCCTGTGTCAATTGACTCGAGTTGCCTTGCGGAGCGCAACTTGACTTCCATGAGTACCTTGTCGTCAGTGTTTGACTTGCTCTAAACTCTACTGCAGGAGACTCCTTTTTACTTTTTGGCCACCGCTGAACCATGTATAACCTTTATAAATAATAATAATACCATGGTAATATGGGGCCACTCGATGCTCAGAGCGTGTCTTGAAGCAGCGGCCATCAACATTGCGATACAAAAGATGGTTTTGCCAAATATAATAGTACATTGACACGCTATGAAGTTGCTCAACCCACGGGGAAAGAGAAAGGGAAACCCTACATATGAGGGGGCTTTCCCAGAAACAATGGAGAAGCTTCCCGTTACATGCACTCGCGAATACCTGTAGCTAGTCCCGCGGCGCTAGTCTATTGATTGTTACCTTCTTGCATTTGGACGATAGTCTCACGACGTGGCCGCTAGGACATATCATCTTGGCATGGCAACGCCAATAGCTCCCTTCCCGCGCAATCAAGAGTCGATACTACCTTGGGTCCACAAAGAACCCATCTGAGGAACTGCTCAATCTCTCAACCCGACTTTAATATATTGTCGAAATCAAGGCTCATAGACAATCGATACAACTCCAGTTGCGCCAAGATACCAGCTGCTATTCCGAGAATCTCCGAGCGCGGGTTACCCATGGTGGTTCTGACTGCTCATATTTGAAGCTATATCCACTTCAGACACTTGCTCCAAACAGTCATGCCCAGGCGAAGAGATAAATTTCGGAGCGGGGATGGGACAAGACGTTTGATTGCGATGAACATCAACGAAATTTGCCTATCCCAAGTGAAAGGGTGGACGGGTGCGGACAGAAAAATGTTGGGAGTTTGTCCGGTTTTACAAGAGGTTTAGGCTTCTGGTTTAATTTGAGAACCACCAGCGCACCATGGAACGAGTGAGCTGATCAGCAAGTCAGAATCGTTCCCGGCAAGCCTTCACGATCGAGTTCATGACAGCCTCCCTCGCGCGAAATTAGGTATCCACACATGACGGTATTGGGATAACTGATATTGGTGTGACGGGGGTCACCCTGAGGCACGGGACTGCAGAGTGTCGAAGCCAAGAACTGTCATTCGATCTTGATGCGAAAGAGGTCTAAGATGGGGCGGTGATCAACTTGAAACGCCTAGCAGGCACATTCGTTGGGCTTTTTTAGGCTAGGGGATCGATGGGTCGATTGCGGAGAACCGGAAGCGTGGCTTGGCCGGCTGCCACTTTTCATATATCGGTATCCGCTGACTAGGGTCTTGGCTGCTCTAGATCATGATTTTTCTTTTCTTCAGAGTCCAAGGCAGGGCATTCGAGTCCAATTTTCAGACGTGAACGGCGTCCAGAGAACGGCTCAGATGCACTCTGTGCGAACGTGCCAAGAACTGGATGGACCCTGAAACACATAGTTAAACAGAGTTCGGTTGACACATTCAATTCCTCCCCGAACTGGGATACCCACAGCGCTAAGCCGCACCATGTCGGCCTTCATACATGGTGATGCCATTCCAAGGCGAAGAAGGGTTAGTATATCCACAACTTCGAGCACTACCCTTTTCGAGCCGATGTGATGCTACCGGAAACCACGGGATCGGAAGGTCGTTGCCGAGCCCCCTGGAGCATCGTATACTCCGACAAGGTCAAGCGTAGTGAGTATGCAGCATGGTGCACAATGGCTTCCATTGATCAGAAAAGAAAGCCAGCTGTAGCCACGTCCAGGGTGCGCTGCGTCATATGGTCAGATCAGAGTTTGTACAGGTCGCAAGGGCGCGGATGCATGGACATGCCAATCGCGGGTACGGGAAGGTGAAGTTGAAGGTGAAGGGTGGAGCTGTCAAGTCCGATGAAACTGGGCCGTTCACGAGTGCAACCTCCAGTTTCGAGCTCACGAGTGGCATAAGGCAGCGCTGAAATCGGCATTTCCTTGATGGTGATTCGCGGACGACCCGCTAGGAGAAAGGAGGGCGCTAAAGGGCAGACCAATCTCGGCGGTCGGGAGGCCCAGGCACATGGAACACTTGGAACACTTGGAACCCCAGCTTCATGGTGCGACAGTTCATGCCCCTTGACTCGGGTGGACCGTGCCTTGCGCCCAACCATTCCGCGGGTGGTTGGCTCGTCACCAGCCGCCGAGCCCGGCGCAGTGAAGTAGATCGCGGTCCTGCTGTCATGATTGGTTGGAGCCTCCTTGGCCCTTAGCACCACTCAAGTCCGCGATCTCTATACTTTGGCGGTGGAGGCCAATTTTGAAACATCCCATCTTTTCTCGAATGCTATCCCCACTCGCCCTGCACTCGGTTCAGCGGGATGTGATCATCGTCCGCCTCTTCGGTTGTGGAGGATCAGACTTTGGAAGTATCCGATTGATTAACTCGTGTAATGATAGGCAGCTGGATCCATTTCCCGAGACCTGACGTTGGCTTTGGCGCCAGGCAATGCCAGCTCCAGCTATACATATAAAACCTCCCGGCGCCAATGCTGCATGTTCTTTTTCTTCTCTCGTGCACTTCGGTCCTTCCCTTCTTCCCATCTCGGTTCGACTTCAACAGGCCAGTCCTGTGTTCCTTTCTCTTGACTTCCTTGGTAGTCTTCGCCTGTGGCAGACTCCGACATTCCTTTTTCGCTTTTACAGCTTCGTCTGTTCCGGACCAATATCTCCAATTCCTCTCTGTGAGAGCCACGTCTCCGTCCTTGACACTCCAGGACTATTCAACTAGCAGGGTTCGTTTGACAACGGCATTTCCTGTTCTTTCATACAAAGGTATTGTTTCCTATTGTCTCCTGTTGTCTCCTGCTGTCTGTCTTTGATCTGCTTTGTCAATGGGGCTGGTGAATTACGTCGTTTGTTTCACTCTGCCTATGATACAATGGCTTTTGAGGTTCCTTATATACATCTCACGTTTCTGACCAGCCTCCATCCCTGTCGTTTCGGAATATCATGTTCTATTCTCCACAATATACTAATTCCCCCGGACGCAGGAATCCTCTCGTTTCGCGCGCGCGACTACCAAGGTCCAATCCTTTCTTGTTTGATCCCATTCGTCTGGTACGAAGCGGATCTACTACTGCAACCTTCTGTCGAACCAGAAAAAAAAGTCCATTATCCAAGATGTTCACTAAATCGATGCTGGCGGCCATGCTGGGTGCCTGCGCGGTCAACGCTCATATGACCATGACCAAACCCGTGCCCTACGGCAAAGACACTCTCACCAACTCCCCGCTGGCGGCGGATGGCAGTGATTTCCCCTGCAAGCTGCGCAGCAACACCTACGAAGTCACCGAGGAGAACACGATTGCCATTGGCGAGTCCCACCCTCTCACCTTCCAAGGCAGTGCCACTCACGGCGGCGGCTCGTGTCAGATCAGTATGACCACCGACCGCGCTCCCTCCAAGGACACCGAGTGGAAGGTCATCAAGTCCTTCGAGGGCGGCTGCCCTGCCAATGTCGACGGTAATCTCTCCGGCGGCTCCACCATGGCCGATCCCTATACCTTCAATTTCACCATTCCCGAGGGCATTGAAGCCGGCAAGTACACCCTCGCCTGGACCTGGTTCAACCGCATCGGCAACCGTGAGATGTACATGAACTGTGCTCCCGTCACCGTCACCGGTGGTTCGTCCAAGCGCTCCACCGAGGAGAGAGTCCCTGTTGTCGAGAAGCGTACCGCCAATTTCCCTCCCATGTTTGTTGCCAACGTCAACGGCTGCACCACCAAGGAAGGCGTCGACATTCGCTTCCCCCAGCCTGGTGATGATGTTGAGTTCCTGGGTGAGCCCGCTAACCTCGCCCCCGAGGGTTCCGCTGCTTGTACTGGTACTCCCAAGTTCGGCGGCTCGGGCGATACCAGCTCCGGTTCTGGCTCTTCTGGCTCTGGCTCTTCTGGCTCCGGCTCTACTGGCTCCGGCTCTGGTTCTTCGTCCGCAGCTGGCAGTGCTCCCACTGAGACTTCCTCTGCTGCCCCAGCACCGGCCTCCTCTTCAACGCCGGCCGAGACCAGTGCGCCCGCCGTACCCGACCCCGTTCCCTCGCCCAGCCAGGTCGCTCCCACTCCTTCTTCTTCCTCGACCAGCTCCAGCTCTGGTACTCTGAGTGGCCCCTGCAGCAATGAGGGACAGTGGAACTGCATCGCCGGTACTTCCTTCCAACGCTGTGCCAGTGGCGTATGGTCCGCCGCCACTCAGATGGCTGCCGGCACCACTTGCCGTGCCGGCCAGAGCTCCGAGCTGTCCGTATCTGCCTCCAAAATGGCTCGCCAGGTCTCCGAGATGCGCTTCCGCAAGCGCACCATCGGTGGCCACCACGCTTGAGTATGCTCTGAAGCATACGCCCGCGGCATCTGCTGGTTTCGGGTGCTGTCTTCGTTTCTCTTCACTTCTCTGCATTCTCTGCATCATTGGCATTTTTTTTTATTTCCTTTCGTTTCTGATCCTGGATATAAGGCGCCCCGGGACGGACCCTCTTTTTTTCGGTGCACCATTTTGCCCTTTTTCATCGTGTACATTTAGAGATGGGACTTAGGAGAAGGACATCTCACGAGCTCTGTGCAATCAAGTGTGTTCCTATTTATCATCAGTCGTTTTTACTGTAATCATCGTAGAGAGTCAGTTCGGCAGAATTAGCTCTATTTTGAAATAATGCGAGACGTCCAAGATCAAGTTCACAGATCTGCATGTCGGAGGCTTGAAGGTGACGGTTGACAGCACTAGATCCACTGAGCCTACCGTGAATGATAGTCCCGTACGAGCAATTTGACAGTGACGAAGTCTTCGGATCTTCAAACAGGTGATGGAGGTAGTGAAAGCTCCACAACGAGTGATTGAGTAACTTAATAACTAACTAACTAGATGAGATGTCAACAGTGACCAATTCAAGAGTGGGTCCCTGTTGCCTCAGGTGTCAGTTTTAGTTATGTCATCATGCACTAGCGCCTTCGGGGTGGATAGGCTAGTCCGATTATGGTAATCAGGGTTAGGGCTAGCGTACCCACGACCCGCAACTCACAGTAAGCGAAAAAATCCACAGGTGAGGCTTGACGGCAAAGTTGGATCTTCAACCTCACCATCGCCAATCGACAACAATGGCCTCTCGCCCTACCGTCTCTATCGCCACGGCTGAGGGCAAGCCCTCAGGGGCTTCCCACCCCCTGCCTTCGGTCTTCGCCGCCCCCATCCGTTCGGACATTGTCCAGTACGTCAAATTCGATCTCGAAAAAATATGGTTATTCAAGATGGAAGATACTGACGCCTCATCTACAGGCAGGTGCACGCCGGTATGGCCAAGAACAAGCGTCAGCCCTACGCCGTGAGCGAGAAGGCTGGCGAGCAGACCTCTGCTGAGTCCTGGGGTACCGGTACGTGAAGAATCAAATTCTCTCAGATTCGAGTGGGAACGGCGAGAAAACTCGAATTCGAGTCCGTTGGGAAGGAATTGGTCACAACAGCCGCTGACAAAATGATTGTTACTGAACAGGCCGTGCCGTCGCCCGTATTCCCCGTGTCTCTGGTGGTGGTACTCACCGTGCCGGTCAGGCTGCCTTCGGTAACCAGTGCCGTTCCGGTCGTATGTTCGCTCCCACCAAGGTCTGGCGCAAGTGGCACCAGAAGATCAACCTGAACCAGAAGCGCTTCGCTACCGCCTCTGCTCTGGCTGCCTCTTCCGTCCCCGCCCTCCTGTTCGCCCGTGGCCACCGCGTCGCCAAGGTCCCCGAGGTTCCCCTCGTTATCGAGTCCAAGGCCTTCGGCTCTACTTTCACCAAGACCAAGGCCGCCATTGCCCTCCTCCAGGCCGTCGGTGCCGGTGAGGACCTCGTCAAGGTCCAGAAGTCCAAGAAGATGCGTGCCGGTAAGGGTAAGCTCCGTCACCGCCGCTTCCGCCAGCGCCGCGGTCCTCTGGTTGTCTACAACCCCGAGGTCGATGGCAAGGAGCTCGTCAAGGCCTTCCGCAACGTTCCCGGTGTTGAGACCTCCCCCGTCTTCTCCCTGAACCTCCTTCAGCTCGCCCCCGGTGGTCACCTCGGCCGCTTCGTCGTCTGGACCTCCTCCGCCTTCGAGGCCCTCGACCAGGTCTACGGCACCACCACCACCCCCTCGGCTCTCAAGAAGGACTTCCTCCTGCCCTCCAACTCCGTCGCCAACGCCGATCTGGCCCGCCTCATCAACTCTTCTGAAATCCAGTCCGTTCTCCGCGCTCCCAAGGGTGACTCCCGCACCAAGCGCACCAACGTCCAGAAGAAGAACCCCCTGCGCAACAAGCAGGTTATGCTGCGTCTCAACCCCTACGCCGCTGCCTACTCCAAGCAGAAGCTTGGCCAGCAGAAGGTCGAGGGTGGCAAGCCTACTCGCGCCGCTGCTGCTTTCGAGCAGGTCCTGAAGGAGGATTAAACGTGTTTTCCTCTGTTCCGGTAACGGTGAATGGATGAAAAAACGGTAGTCGCAGAGCAAAAATGAATCAATGCCCTTTTTGCAATACCCCTTGGGTTCATTTGGAGTAATAATATGATCATGATCGATTCTATTCTCGTTTGTCACCCTCACCCGGGTCCCCCTTCCCATGTACCACGGTAAGTCCTGTAGAAGTAAATCGAAGAACATTTCTCTGGTATGTAGCAGCTACCTCGAGGTTCTGTCAAGATCCTGCGGCCTCGATATGCTGCCAGCGGTGCTAGAAATCGCCCCGTGCGGACTGGGCTAGTCAGCCCAAATGACGGCCTTGGACTACTTTCGCTTGTCATTTTGACTTGAGACGAGCCCCGGAGTCCGAAGATTTGTCGATGTTTTGATTATCTCTTGCTACTCTACCAATTTTGCAATTTTGGTCCTCGGGTGAAAGTATGTACTGCCGCCGATGGCCAATGCCCTTCGCCTGGGTAAATCGCACTACAATCTCCAGGGCTAAATGTACATTCGTTTGTAGCAATCCGTTTTTATCAGGACCTGGGAACCTTGAGAGATTCTCCATGTCGTGTCTTGCCAACTTGAGTTGCAAATGATTCGAAGTTGTTTCGCTGATTCAGCGTGAGCCGAGTAAATATATAGATCACCTCGGCACATGTTCGCAGCACGGGCATTGATACTTGTTCGGATAACCCGAGTGGAACATGCAAGCTGCCGGCAAAACCGAATCTCTGCGATAGCCCGAAAGGAAAGGCTTCTAAGCACTCGAGGCACATGTGTAATGGGTTTGTTAAACGAATCATCTTATCAGCACCGAGCGGCGTGATCGGATTCGATATGGAGCTGACAACATCGATAACACGAGCTTATGAACAGGGCACAACGAGGGGTCAGCAATTCAAAGCCAGTCATCTGACGCCATCGGCAACGTGTTCATGCGAGTCACCGTCTTTCCCCATAGCCCGCCACGCCCGGGTCCAGGCTGAAACAAAACAGATATCAAAGGGTATCTACCATCACATGCCTCCCAGCGGACTAGACCTAGGTCCACGGAACATTTACATATACGAGCAGCAGGTGTAATCGCAACAAAAGGATAGAACGGAGGCCGTGCAGTTGCTAAATAGATTAAGATGAAACATGCATCACTAACCCACGAACTAGTCCAGTCGGACTCCGTTCCTCGAAAAATGCGACCTGTCAAGCCGGTGATCCCAATTGAGCCTGGCGATCATAACCCAACGTTGAGGCTGAAGCCTAAGAGAGCCGGAGTCCGAAGTACGGCACTACGTTTTAGCTGAAACGTGGAGCACGAGGAACCAGGCACCACCCGCGAGACCAAAGGAAGAGAAAAAAAGCCTCAGACTACTTCACATGCCAATTGTTCTAGAAGGTCAATTAATTAGACTTTTTCTCGGCACCCGCCGGTTCCCAGTACCCTTGAACATGGATCCGCAGAAGGGGCGGAGGGGTGAGTGGGTGCCTATCGGGTTGCTGGATTTATTGGTTCTTACGAGATCAATACATGGGACCCCTCCTCGGCTCCAGACGAGGGGTGAACCGGTAAACACGTCATGTCAAAATCACCAGGAACCAGCACGGGCGAGGACGAGCGGGATTCGGCAAATTCGCCCTTCAATACCGACGTCCAAGCGAATCGGTCATGAACATGAACGGCGCGAAGATCAGAGGACCTGGCCTGGTGGGCACACGGTTGCCAAGAACACCGTCAGGTTCCGGCGGCTGATAGTCGCCAGCTTGAGTTCTATCCGGGCGCGAGTGGGGATGATTTACGTCAGGGGCCGAAGGGACTTTCCGTCGAAGTACGGGTTTGCTTTTCGGTGTCTTAAGAGATCGCATCTAGTGTACCGAGGAGACGGTAGCGAGGCCAGGTGACGGGTGAATTGAGTTTTGTTTTGCACCCTACGTATGATGACACAGATCGCGTCGACGGGTGGCTTGGATCTCGGTGTGACGCTGTCTGGAAGCTTCACGGCGGCCGAGTTACAGCGGCACGCCCGCTAGTGAGCCCGTGAGTTTAATTGCACGGTAAATGGGGCAGATGCAACATGAGGAGCCACTGACTGGCCGAGACCCGGCATGTGTTTGAGTTCCAAGGTTTTGGACATGTAAACAGAGCATTTTGGGTCGGAGATATTTTCGCCTCCGGTCAATTTAATTCCCGTACGGAGTACAGTAAGCATAAATGCGGTCGGACGACCATCGGGAGTTGAGCTCAGCATTGACCTCCGATCAGAAATTACCGATCCGAGGACACGAGACAAGCCTGCAGCGCGTGCAACGATTGCAACGATTGCAAAGCCGTGATCGCGCCCGTTGGAGACCCCCTTTGCAGATCTACGGATAGCCAAGGTCTCCTTCCAAGGTTGGTCCCTGGAGTGGTGTGCATGTCTCACCCTCACACGAATCGGTTCAGGGGGTCGCGGCACAGAGTACGGCGTTGCGCTACCGGGAGTTGTCTCCGACGCTACTCCGCAGAGTTTTAGTTTAGAGCACGGGTCATGCAAAACATCTCGTCTCGCAGTAGTAGAGTCGTAGTACAGTAGTGTGGCCAGGAACCGGGCGTTAGTTCTTCGCCGATCCACCCTCGGTGAAAAGACTATGGATCTGTCCCTTTTACTACCGACGGATCTAGACGCAGCTTGGCGTGTGTGAAAATAATTCCAAGGATGATTGTCGGTAGCTGAGTGAAAAACTCTATTGGAGAGCCGGGATATCGTACGGAACTATCATCCACCATATCATCCTCGAAGACGAGACAACGTCGCAGCCGGTATTTGTTCGGAGCGGAATAGGGTCCGTGGGTGAAGTGACCAATGGCGTGATCTTGCCCTAAACCTCGTCGAGGGCGGGCTTGCGAATTCTCGGGTGGGAATGCCAGATGAGATTTTCCCAATTGCCGTAATGGCCACTCGCAATTCATGGATTGTATTCTTCCGATAGACTCTGGGTTCCATGAAAGATGCGTAATTTCTTCTGTCTCTTAGACTTTGGGTGTAACCCGGAACAGAAAAAGCAGGGGCTGAGAGTGCGGCGATCCCGAATGACGGCTTGCAGATCGGATCGCCGTGCCTTTGAGACATCGCTACGTGGTCAATGGAGTGCTTCGCCGTTGGAGCAGCAAGTTCGGGTGGGTTGGTGGCTCGGTGGAGATCTGGCCCATTGGACGTTGCCTGCTGCCTGATCCCTGGTGGCAGGGTTCAAGCAGGGTTTACTTTGCATTTCGACTCCGTAAGCTGTTGATTCGGGTGAAAATAGGAGAGGAGATGTATCATATCACGGTCAAGGTGCGATGGTAAACGTTGGATAGCATACCGGAGTGGAAGAAGCTGCACGTGCCGGACTGGGCGTTTTGTCCAAAAGACACCGACTACAGGGCCATCCACCTGAGACCGAATATTCAGCAATAACGTCAATAAACTCACCCGAGGAGGGTCTCGGCATTGAGTCTCAGAACAGTTTAAACCGCTCCGGAGTTAAAACACTGGGGGAGGGGAGAGCACCCGAACTACTCCAACCGAGGGGGGCGTGAATTTGAGAACCCATCGGAGTCCACCCAGTCTACCGCACTACGCGATCCAGCGATCTTCGCGAAGGCTTTCGGCCAGATAAGCCCTGCGGCCCCAGCGCTGGATCAGGAGGATTTGCCCGACTAGGCATCTAGTCGCCCGCGCCACCGTGCCGCTCAGGACCAGCCCCGCCGTGAAGGTATCCACGGCCGTCACTCCCGTCCCAGATCGGCTTTTCCTCTCCTGCCCAGCCGCGCTCTCCATTTCTTCATGACGATCTGTGTTGGCGCTTCTTCCCGACGGCTCGACTGTTGTAACCCCACGTCCACTCCCTTGTAAATCCCGAACGCCCTTGTCCTCATTCATTGGATGTCGTGCGTCCTTTTACATGAGACTCGTCCGGAAGCAGGGTCATGCATCTGATGTCCACCTACAGCACGAACAAGTCAACGTGCAAGTTGATCTCACCTGGGAGGTCCGAGACCTAACGCTTCCAATACATAAACGAAGCCTCCACCCTTGAACCCGGAGGATTCGCGATTTAATATAGAGGTGCAGCAAAAAAAACCGCTCTTCTCGGTTCATCCGACCTCCATGGAAGTTACCCCCCCAACTATCGGAGCAATTGGTGCAGCCTCGGGTATCAGAGCCCTCTCCACCGAGCAGGTATAACGGCAATGGAAATCAATTGCCGTTCGAAAAGATCAAGATTGCGCCAGCAGACCCCCCATCTCCCCATCGGTGATCCGGAATCAGTGCCTGGCGACCGAATGCCGAATTCCTCGGACCTTGACCTAGAACGGTGCTGGGAGTGGTCTCCACATAATGCGTTATATTGATCTCAATTTTTCGATGGTGTGGAATACCGAATTTAACCAACTTAGCTCTTGGCGTGCAGGACTGGTAAAAACGGGCCTGAAACCATGGGTGGGAATTGTCGCATAATTTGCACGTTTATGCGGCGCATTTATTCCCATGTGCTTTGGGGCGACCTTTGAGCAACAGGCGCGGACGGGGCGTCCCAGAAGAGTATAGAGCGATCCCGTCGATCGTATGGTATGGGTCGAAAAAGTAGCTAAATTAAAAGAAATAAAATTCCTATTTGTAGTACTTTTGGACCCGTAATTATCACGTACCCATAATACATACTGTGACTCTGGCCCTCTTCTGAAGCGTCGTTGAACCCCTCCTTCACTTTCTTCTGCTCTCGGCTTGTTTCTTTTAGCTTGTTCGGTCTTTCCAAGGTTAGGTCATTGTTTTGGGTTCCATCCGTGTTTGCCTTTTCAGGTAATCTCATTACCGGAGTCGAGCGTTTGCTGGACTCGAATCCACCAGGGGAAGCGCTCGGGGCAAACCGCTGTCCTTTTCCTTTAGTTTATTTCAATTTACCGCGGGGGCGCTACTTTTAGCTTTCGTTCCAGGATCCCCTTGCAACGGACCAGTGGCGACGCTTACGGCCAGGCTACTTTTCCCTGTATAGTCCGGGTGCGTGCCACCGTCGGCTCCTGGATCCTTCATTCCGACTTCATCGTCGCGACCGTCAGGCCAGAACACTTTTGTTATTTTCGAAACCAGGAACGTTCAGGACTGTTCGCTTCATCTACCTATTTCTTGTTGGCCGCCTTTTATATCTCGACGGTTCGTGCCGACACTGGTTGTTAGATTGGCTAGGGTTGTCGTCGCCGTCGCTACCTTTCTGCCGTGTTCTTGATCCCCGCGACCCAGCTTAAATCACTTGTTCAACATTGCCGGCTCGTCTTTCGCGACCTGTTGGGTTGATTGATGTTTGCGAGTTGTCCGACTATCGTCGCATTCTTGGGCGCCTCGGCGAAACTCATGCAAATCACTGGGATCCTGCAGCGCCCCTGCCATGGTGAACATGCACCCAAGACCATGACTGCCAGAACTGTTTGCGACGAATTGGTCTGAACCTTTTATCGATTGTTAACCACTCTTGCCCATTGGAACCGGTCAGAGTTATTTGAGCTCCGAGCAGACCGTGACCGGAAGTTCATTGTTCACGATCATTCGGGTTGGCATTTTGATCTTATACCGCGTTGCTTTTAATAATAAATCAACTGCTGCACTTGACTTGGTGCAAGTTGAGTTGGTACGTCTGAATTAGAGGGGGTTTGTTCTTGAAGTTACTGCTAAGTTGGTTTATTCACTAGACCTATTGCCTTCTTTATTCTGTTCACACATCGGCGCCTCAAGCAACCAGCCGGACAATCTACTTTTCAGTCATCGCAGTCCGCAGACTTGACCTCCACGGTTGTGCTGTTGGAAAAGAGAAGACACCGAGGACGACAGAATACCTACTTCGGCTGCCATGCGATTGGCCTTTTGCTGAACGATCCACGCACTCGACACTCAATCAAACGCCTGTCATGTCAGGCTACTACATTGGACCCTTCGGTCGTATGTTACCATCCAGAGACGGCCAATTACCGGAACAACCCTCGGAGCGTTCAGCTAACCGATCAGAATCCGGGGACAACCCATGCCAGCTTCCACCTCCACGGACACTAGCAAACGTGCAATTTGGCTCGGACCCTTTCAGACGACACCTCCATGGGGAAAATGTCGAACCAGGAAGAGGGCCTGCACAAGCAGAGCCCCCTTCGCAACGCCAACAGACCGAACAACTTCCATCTGTCAGGCAATTGTTGACACCATCTACGGACCCGAACTCCCCTCCTTCCTATCCTCAACCATTCGGAGTACCTGCAACCATCATTGACCACCGCGAGCTTTCTTACCCATATCGCCATCATGATCAGAGCTTAGCATCACAGATAACTTCGGTTGGGGCGCAAGACAGAGCAAAATCCCGCTCGGAATCACTTCCACAACCCCCGACTGGTCTTCCACCTTTGTCCCTGGTGACCATGAATAGTCCCAGAGACATGAAACACCACACAGCAACTCGAAGTGACCCGTCGACAGCGTCTTTTCAACACAGCCAATTACATTTCCACGGTACCCTTTATCACGACAAGGCCCCGAGTAGTGACCTCTCATCGCCGGAGAGCGGAACACGGACAAAGGGGTCCACATTGCTTCCCCACGTCGTGGATGAGCGATATATCGACGGTGAAGGAATTTGCTACATCTATGCGGATGGATCCCACTGCCCCAAGGCCATTGAGGGAATCCCGGTCAATGCAAATTGGGGTGTTACCAAGGCAGGCAAGCCGAGGAAGCGGCTTGCACAGGCGTGCCTGACATGCCGAGAGAAGAAAATCAAGTGCCAACCGAACCTGCCCAAATGCGACCAGTGCCAAAAGTCTGGACGCGAATGCAGGTTCGAGAGTGCGTAAGTACTCAGTCTACACCGGCTCTAAGAAGTTTGAATACTGACGCTCTTCAAGCCCTCGTGGAAACCGCTCCTCATTGAGAGGCTCTCACTCCGCGGGCCCTTCTAGCAAATATGATCCAAAGGAGGGCCTTTCACCAGGCAGTCATGGGGCTTCGGATGTCTCCCCTCTATATAACATGCCGCGAGCCTCGAACAGCTCAACCTCTTTGCCAGGAACGGGTGGACAGTCACCGATATCCGAGGGACCATCGGGAACAGAAGGCACCTACGAAACAATGGCCGACGTGGACAGAGCATACCGGTCACGAATGTACAGAATCCCACACTTTTTTGCTGGAGATGAATCGGCCGCACGACAACCGGAGCATATCGACGCTAATCGGCCCCCCAAGTACTCGGATATCCTGGGCGAACTTAGGGACATCAACCACGAAGACCCGCTTGCAGGCTCCTGGAACATCGATCCCTACGAAAGCGACCCGGACATGACCGTGCATTATATCGAATCGTACTTTTCCAACGTGAACGACGGCCTGTACCATATCTTCCCACATGCACGATTCATTCTGTGGCTGAAATCGTGCCGTACAAAATCCTCCGAGGACAAGATGCTGCTCTACTCGATGATGGCCTTGGGATCGATATTTTCTGATCGATCTGGTAAAGTCATCGCATTGAGACGGTATTCCCGCATAGCGTGCTTCGCAGTTCAGAAAAGCCAGCACACATTGTCTTTGCAGCTTGCTCAGAGCCACTTGATTTTGAGCCTCTGGTATTATGCCACAGGTTCTTTGGTGGGATGTTGGGACTCGATCGGCGCCGCAGGACGAGCCGTCTCTGGGTTGCGGTATAATATGGAGTCTGGAGGTGTCATCGTGGATCATAGCCAAGTTTGCGATTATGGGTTGCACCCGCAGGCGTTGATCGAGTGTCGTCGCCGAACATTCTGGGTTGCATATGTTCTGGATGTAAGGACCTGATCTTTTACATGGGTGAAGAGTAAATTGCTAACATCATCCAGAGGGTTTCGAGTTTATTTTCTGCATCCTCGTCATTCATCTCATCGGAATCGGTATTGATCCGACTGCCTTGCCGAGAAGAGATATACGAGGCACAACAATATGCCACGGCACCATTCTTCCAATCCGTCCTCAATCAGTCTCCTGCAGCAGACGATGACCGGTCAGCCCTGAGCTCCATGGCGTTTTTAATTGAGATACTATCAATCTGGGGAGACGTCTCCCTCCACATCCTTCGCCTATCACACATTCCGCCAGAGGGATACACCCGCCTCGCCGAAGAGTTTCACGTCAACATCATCCGTCGAACGGAAGACTGGTCTCGGCAGCTTCCACAACACCTGGCATTCTCGGCCATCAACATGGAGCGAGCCAGTCAGACCAAGGAAGCGGACACTTTTGTTTTGATCCACATGTTTTACCACGCTACGTTGATGAAGCTCTACCGATATGCACGATACCAGGGTCTCCGATCTGAAGACCTAGCTCAGTACATTCACCGAGCTCGTTACCATGCAGTGGAGACCCTCCGGATCGCTGTTGCGGTTACTCAATACGCCAACGAAGTCTATTCCTCCCGATCTCCCCCAGAGAAACCTTCACCCAAAATAACCCTCTTGACCCCATTCCTAGGCTACGCAGTTTTATCAGCCGTGGACGTGCTTAGCGCAGCCGGTCTGGTCGCAGAGTTGCCGGACTGTATCTCCTTCATCAGAGGAGCGCTCGGCATGGTCCAGCTTCTCGGTCGCCACTGGGACAGCTCCTTGGAAATGGCGAATGTCATCCAGAAGCGACTGAACTCGATGATCGACTGCCTTAACGATCGCATCCGATACCAAGATAAATTGGGCTTCGCTGTGGACGGCCCGTCACTCGAAACGAAGGTCCATGCCGGTACTTCACCTTCTCATCCGCCTGGGACTCTTGACGAGGACTTATTCTACGGGTCCATGCCCCGGGAAATACTTCTGCGAGCGATGCGAGTCGATGACGGCACGTTTTCACAGCCTAGCATTGTCTGGCTGACGGACCGCTGAACGTTCCGTCGAGGATAACCTCTGAATTTACGGTTTCCGTTTGTACATTTAACGACATGATGGTATTGGCTTACCGTATGTCCGCACACGTGTTGACTAGATCTACCGAGATCATGCCTTCTCCTGGGCAGGGCAAGATGTTTCTCTAGTCCCTGTATTATACTGCATAGTCATGTTTCGCTCATTTTGAGTCATTTTGAAGCTTCTGCTGCATGTATTACTATCTACCATGGAAATTATTGTTGCGGAATTGATATTTGGACTTTCGTGAAAGATCGAAATAAAGGACTTAAAATCCAGGCCATGGTAGATATGTGTGAAGTAGATCAATCACTCCCATTCACTTGGGATATACCGTTTAGCCCATACTATTTCCCCCTCAGACGGGTCCATGATGGTAGCGTAGTGCGTTTCTTCATTCAGAACGGGGTAAGTTGTGAGCCAAGATATTGCTTCTTTCTCACTGATAGCCAGATCAGAAGAAGCATGCCTTCGCTCCACTTCTGATTCCTCTTCCTTTTTCCGCCTCAGGCGTAGTGATGACCGCGTTCCCTGTGACTGATCCGACAGGTTCTGCTGGGCCTCCTGTCTCTCGAACCTTTCCCGAGCTTGCATGTGCAGCCGTAATTTCTTGTCCCATCTGGACTGTATGCAGTCACGTCTCTCATTACTGTCTTCGATTAGGTCTGCCATGATCTCGATGCCACCTGAGACCAATGTGAGACCAACATGGTGGCTTCTTTTATCTTCGGCGATAGCTTTGAGAGATGTGTCAGACTGCTGGTCGTGATTGGTTGTGACGATGAATGAAGGTGAGGAGCGCACGATTGCCGTGCGGTGGTCTTTTTCCATGGTCACCGTAGTTGCCCCGTCGCTGAAGATGAAGTAGGCAGCTGTCGTGGGCATGCTGGGAACATTTGCAACGATGCTTTCCAGGCTCGATAGTCTGGAGTTGCCGGGCTGGGCAGACGGAGAAGAGAGGATGCACTGTCGCAGCAGCGACGAGATAGATTGCCGAATCCCAAGGAGCACGAGAAGATGATTGGAATAGAAAGCCAAATTCTTCGAAGTGTCGTGAACGGGCCTGAAATTGAGCGAGGCACTGAGACCCTTCCTTACACCCGTAAGGACACCCACGTACCCAACGTACGTGACCGTCGTCGCAAGCAGCGTCGGGTCGTCTCCCCGCCTAAACTCGAGTTGCACGATCAAGTCCCGCAACGGGTCCATACCCCAGTCCAAAGTCCGGAAGTGAAGCATTTTCGTACTAGGTCCACACTTGGTGCGTACACCACCGCTCGTACAGCCCATCAATAGATCGAGCACCGTATTGAGAGAGATCAAGAGGTACATATCGATATCCGTGGCGCGGCTAATGCCGCGAAGCTCCTCTGTTTCTTCATCGGTGTACAGTTTGCGCATGAATGACCGGGCAAGCCAATGAACTAGCTTTAAGGGGATCTTGGGCGAAATGGACTGGACCAGCTCGTCGAACATGCCTCTCAGGGCCCGCATTCGCTCTCGATACAGCCTGGCTAGCTCAACATAGCGTTCGGAGGGGGCCAGTGACAGGTCGATGCGGAAGACCGGGGGAGGATTACCCGCTGGCACGCTGGCGTCAACCATGGCGATGTAGTTTATGGGTTGAATCCAGGTGAAGTTTACGTTGTGGTTGCCTGTATCCCGGAGGGGCTAGGCTCAAATGAGATGCGGCTCTGCTGACTTTCTCCGCATCGAGGTGACCGAAGGGTATTGGAAGTATCGAAAGACCTGTTATTACGTTAAGTGTTAGTATTTCCGTTAGCACTTGGCGATAATATCCTGCTACTGCTTGTATAGTCCAAGCAAGACGATTTCGCAGCTTGCGCGGTAACCAGATTACGTGGGTGAAATAATGTGGCTCACCCCTTCATCCAAAAATGGTACTTGTGGCGCAGAACGTAGACATTGTCATTTCCAGCCATGGATTGTTTTGCTCAAGAATTCCACGGGCGCCTTAGTGGCTCACATTTACTAAGAATTGGCGTATTTTGCTAACACGGATTGTCTGCCATATCAGCCTCATTTTTCGAGAGCGTGATGCTGGTCATTGAATGTTTGGGGCTCAATGCCCGCGCTCCAACATCGATCGCTGGATGATAACGGCCCTGAAATTCCCACCGCCCGTGATATCCTACAAATGACCAAAGGTGTGATGAATCCCTTGACTGGCTCCAAATGAAATGCCCCAAACCCTCCTAAGGAGAATGTTGTTTCTAAATTAAAGCCCGCAGCGCTGCTTGGGATGGGCTCAGATATCCGGCGACATAATCAATTACGCAAAGCGCCCATTGGCTAATGCCGATGTAAAATACTTATGGACCTGGTGAAGACTAGGGATCGCACAGTTCAGGAAGAGTTACTGACATAAAATAGCAGCTCTTCGGTCTCAAAGTGCACTGTATAAGGCATCCAGTAAGGCGGATCCCGTTGTGGACGATTCTGGTGAAACTGTTCAAGGGTTAGCATGCTATATTCGTGTTTTCTGAGAACCGAAACACATCTCACCATTGCTTTTATTGGCCTGGCTCAAGCTCACACCCAAGCCTATGGCTATTCCTACCACGATTATCGCGAGAGATGCGATAGCCAAAGCGAGCCAAAAGGTCACTTTGCTAATCCACATATCGTTTCACGAGGACCGGCAGGCGCAAAGGCTTACGTATTCGCTCCAGAAGGGTTAGAAAAAGCAGGCCGTTGCTCGTATGGCTGCCTGGCATAGCGAGCCGTTTCTAGACCTGGCTGCACAACCTCCAACCCATCCGAGTTGGCTGTCACTTCCTTTGAGGAATCCATAACTGACCCAGTGTGGGTGTACACATTGATAGCCTGTCTTTCCAAGGAATAAGGTGATACCCCTAACAATGTAGTGGGCTGGCCAGATATTGATCAGTGTCATTCAGTGAGTAGGATGTAGAAATCATTTTCTCTGCGGAGCCGCCTGGGAGGGGGCCGGGTGTTGGGGCCGGGGGATATTAGAGAAATGTACGAGCCTCGGAGGCGTAGTAGGGAATAGGGTGGTACCATGCCAATCCATATCAGCCCCCACTCTCTTTTTCGGGTGGGGAGTGGGTTGAAAATCCTTGTTGGACCTGTTCGCTGTTCTTTTCCTTGGTTGTCCCTGGCAAGTTCATCGCCTATCGACATTTGAGACTCCTCGTAAACATTGTCTTGCAGTTTTCACATTGTTATACACCCGTTTACTGTATCTTAATAAAGCTACAATACATTGCCCGAAGGAACTGACGATCCGACAAAACCACTGCCCAGCCCTTTTTCTCCAAGGTCAGCGACTTAGTCTCTTGGCAGTGCAACCCGGTCATGGCGGACTGCGGATGGCTTCGACCTGGGTTTAGGGTTTGTCGGGTTTGCACTGTACTGCATATCACAAATACCTGATGCAGTTGAACCGCAGCACATCTAACTCCAGCTTGATTAGCTTCCTCATGCTTTCATCATCACTGGAGAAGAGAACATTGCTCTTAATTCTACTATATTCTACACGTTGGCCGTGGAATGGCTGACATGGAAAGCTCCGACATACCTGAAGTAGGACGGTTTCTCTCCCTTCTGGACTGTGGTTCAGCTAACACTAGGCACTTTCTCAGCTTGCAAATGGAGAAGGCACAGAGCACGAGAATTTTCCTCTCGACGGATGTGACATCTCCCAAGTTTCCGACGAAACCCTGACTGCACTTTTCGATACTGCGCCGGTTCTCCATTCTTACGGCGGGACACGGATTGTGCGCGTGTCACACACATTGATCCTCAAAGGCGGCACAGGTGCGCGGCCATGTGAGGCCAACATCCTCATGCTTCTTGCTAAGCATGCTGGACCGGACGCAATCCTGGTGCCCAAGGTCCACCGAGTTCTCAACATCGAAACAGAAGATGCCTTTTTGGGTTGCAAATGCCTGATACTCATGGATTTCGTGGACGGCAGGTCAGTCGAGCAATGTTGGCATGATTTGAATCAGGCAGAACGTGAGGACGTTATCTCTCAGGTCGCTTCGATGATTAGCACTCTGCGCTCCATTCCGCTATCCCCGGAGCAGCAACTGCGGCCTGGCCCAGTAGGTTGCAAAAGCTGTGTAGCTCGTGGTTACTGGTTTACCGACATAGGAGCCGGCCCATTTGATTCGAAGGAACACCTAGAAACGGGGTTCAACCGCCGACTCGAAATCTCCCAGAAATTCCACCAGGCGCCCGATACTGTCCCTCCATTTCGCTTTGACAAACTAGTTCTCAGCCACCTGGATATCGCACTCCGCAACTTGATCTTAGGCCAGGACGGCAAAGTTTGGTTGATTGACTGGGGCGACGCTGGAATATACCCTGATGGGTTTGAGGTCGCGTCGCTCAAAGCACGGAGGTTCGAAGCGCCAGAGTACACTGGTATGTTGCTTGAAATACTTTCCAAAACGACCCCCAAGCATGAAGAGCTGGTGCAGCAATTGAGGTGGATTACGTTTGCCTTGACTACCGGGCAATGGTTGGGGAGAGAGAGACTTGACTTTGGCATGATATGATATCCTTGAAGGAACCGCCTATCTTTAGCAAGAACACCCTGGGGGCTGTTGCTTGCTGACTATTAACCTTGGCCCTTTAAAGAGCTTTGATCGTTCGAGAAAACGCGGGCTAGAGTAGACATGGGAAACAGGGTTGACCATCGTGTGATGTTCCCTGAGGCCGCAGATTGTAGACCGACATGGACGGAGACGAGGGATGCATGGGCGGCGGCCTCAATTGCAGCCATTTCTAGCAGCCCTTTTGCCGTCTGCTACTTTAATTTAGTATTGGTTTCGAAAGATCGCAGGTCAAGCCGTTGTGTCTGCCCCAGGCATCGATACAGACCATGTTTATTGTGATCTCAACTCCACGTACACGCTTCCCCGTTCATTCTTCCCTTCCGAAGAACTTTGGAAAAGGAAGACAGCTTTGTTCCGAATTTCTTCCGAGGCCACGAGATTTCGCATGGCAATGGCGATCCACATCCGAAGCTCGCGCTAAAAAGGGCTCCATCCCTTCGATCTGCGGGGCCCGCGGAGACGGAGGCACGGAAGGTTTCTCCGATCGAATTTCTACCACCTTGTCTTGTCGCACCACTGCGCATCACCCGAGAGGAGACGATGGAGCTTGTTGGCTACTAACGTACCAATCCCCGAGCGCAGCAAGCTTCAATGTCGTCCCCCTTCGACCAGCCGGGCTCCGCGCCGCGGCAGTTCGCCGACCCGGACGACGGTCTCGATGGCTACTATAGCATGATGGCAGACTACCCCGAATCACTTGATTACTATGCCTTGCTGGGCCTGTCCTCAACACCTCCTCCGAAGGAAGCCGAAATCCGTTCCGCGTATCGCAGCCTGACTCTCAGCTTCCATCCGGACAAACAACCGCCGCACCTCCGAGAGGCCGCTCAGCAGCATTTCACAAGGATCCAAGAAGCCTACGACGTCCTTATCGATCCCAAGAAGCGTATTGTTTACGACCTTGCGGGGGAGGAGGCCGTACGGCAAGAATGGGGACAACGTGGTGCGATGGGCCCTAGAGGGGACGCACAATCCAAAGAGGTCGGCGTTAAGGCGATGTCGCCTGACGAGTTTCGACGGTGGTTCCTGAAGACAATGAAGAAGCGCGAGCGGAAGGCTATCGAGAGCTTGGTTTCGAGCCGGGTAAGCGTCTCTGCTTCGTGTACATTGAACGACATGGGTTTGCTGACCTGTGCTTTTTCTATTGTAGGGCAACATTACACTTGGGATCAACGCGGCCTCGGCCATTTCGGTCAATGAGGAAGACGGAGATGTGGCATTCCAAATTCCATCGGCCAAATTGAGCACGTATGCCGCTACATACAGCTTCAGGACTCCTTTCCCTCTGCCCGAGTTCTTGTACGGAACGAAAGAGGAGGATGAGGCCGAGAACCCGGAGTCGGATGCTGCTTCAAACGGTCTGGATGAGGAGTCTGAACCCATTGAAATGACGATCAATATGGGAATTGCGGGTAAACTTGCTCGTCCCGGTCAAAAGCTCATGGTCGAACATGAGGATGAGTCGACTGAAGAGCAGATAGTACGTTATCAGCACGCTGTTCCTCATTCTTTTGCTAATCCCTCCCTAGGTCCCTCTGCCACACATCTTAGTGGCTCAAAACATCAGTCTTGGTGCTACTGTCACCCCTAACATGAGGGGCTTGATAGGAACAAAGGGCTTCTGGAGTCGACAACCATTCTCAATCCTCAGAGACTCCACTGTCCATGTAGAGGCTCTTGTTTTGCCAATTCCAACGTTGAAGACAACCGTCGGTCACGCTTTCCAACCGGTTCCCGGCATCAAACCGATCAATGTTAGTGCTAGCAGCACCATCACACGATCTCTCTGGGAGTCACCGCCTTCTTTCGATGTGCAAGTCACGAAACAAGTTGCCGAACGAAAGGTTGCCTTCTTGACAGGGTCTAGTGGATTCTTGGAATGGCCTGAGCTTCTCCAAGAGAGTTTCCCTTCCCTTGGAATGAGTCTTGAGAGCTATTATAATTCTGGAGTAAGCGATAGCACGCTTCAGATTGGGTTGATATCACAGCCAAAGCAACCCTCGAAAATGGTCGAATTTAACGAGGATGAAGACGAAGATGAGGAGTTGCGTGAGCATCTGGAAAAGCAAAAGAAAATCGATCGTGCGGCGGAATTCTGGCAAACATATGTCACTGCCACCCCGGCAGGAGGCGGCATTGGACTGACCTATTCTCGAAACCTGTTCTCGGGAAAACCGGCAGATGATCCCGTGAGGTCGGAATGGAGCGGCGAGGGTTACTTCCCGATGGCGAAAATGGAGGAACCACGGGCAGTGCGACTCGAAGTCACTACTATTCTCAGCGCAGACGCGTCCATCAGCTGGGGTATCAAGGGAACTCGACGCATTGGTGAGTACACCAAGATGTCGCTTGGAGTGGGCTTTGCCCAAAATGGGATCGTTGCCACGGTGGGCTGGAGCCGGCTTGGGCAGGGCATCAAGCTTCCCATTGTCCTCTGCTCTGCCGAGGAGGCTAACCATGATGCTGCGGCATTGGCAACCGTCTTCCCATGGCTTGCATATTGCGCAATCGAGTTTGGCTATATCCGTCCCCGCGATAGAAAGAGACGACGACAAGCGGCGGCGCGTCGTCATAAAGAGCTGAAAAAGCTTATTCCCAAGAAGCGAGAAGAGAGCGAGCAAGCTATCGAGCTCATGTTCGATCAAGTGCAGAGACGGCAGGCTCGAGAAGAAGCGCAGGATGGCTTGATCATCAGAAAGGCCGAGTATGGATACATTCCTCCATCGAACAAGAAACCTAAGAACGGCTTCACTGAGCCTCGGGTCATCGATGTGACCGTTCCCGTGGCTGCTTTGGTCGACCGAGGCCAGCTGGTGATTCCACAGAACTCCATCAAGGTAAGACTAACCCCATCTGCTTATGTTGGCCCTGATCAGTAATGCTGACTCTAATTTCTCTAGTTCCAAATCATCGGCTTCCATGACCCGGCGCCTATGTTGCCAAAACGGCTCAAGATCTGGTACACGTTCCAAGGACGTGACCATTTCGTTGAGGTTGGTGACAAAGAGCGCGTTGCTTGTCCCATGCGCACCCATTTGATCTCTGATTGAGGTTTTCTATACCCTTGGAAGGCATTATTAGCCTTTGTAATTTTACTGCATCTTGTGTCTTGGGAAGTGAACAGTCTTCTTCTCCTCCCATTTGCATGTGTGATTTTGGCGGGAAGCATCAAATCAAGTAATCTCCCAATTGAACAAGCCGTTAATATTCTCTCAATCAATGTCTCTTGCAGTGCAAACTAACAGTAAATTAAACGGAGGCGACTTGATATAGAAAGTCTTGGCACTGCGGTGAGCGAAACTCACCACCCGCGCAGGTCTGCAAAAGCCAAGCGCATCGGTACAAATTCTCCGCTCATCCAACCACCCAACTTGACAGCTCTTGCCCTGCTATCAAGTCTCAAAATGACTTCCATGGCATCGGGGCTTTTCAAGTCCCTCCCCAAACCAAAGTACACCGGCGAGGAAGAAGAGTTGCCACAGCATGCGCAACCCCGTGGTCCGCGTGTGGTGGGTGCCGACCAGCTCGATGAAACACAGGTCGTCTTACGGGTGAGTTCACCTTGGATGTCTATCTACAGCGGATTCAAAGCTAACCGATCCCGTTTCGAACAGAGAACCGGACCTCCACCGTACGGAAACCGCACAGGATGGCGACCGCGAGCCCCCGAAGATTTTGGCGACGGCGGCGCGTTCCCCGAGATTCTAGTCGCACAGTACCCCCTCGATATGGGCCGGAAGGGAACATCTTCGACATCGAATGCGCTTGCAGTACAGGTGGATGCCGAGGGTAAAGTCAAGTACGACGCGATCGCGCGCCGCGGACACGCCGACAACCGTACCGTCCATGCATCATTCAAGGATTTGATCCCGCTCCGACAGCGGGTGGATATGGGCGAGATCTCGCTGGATCGTCCTTCCCAGGAGGAAGTCGCGGCGCAGATGGAGAAGACAAAGAATGCGTTGGCCAGCTTGGTGGATGGAGCTGTGGCATCGCAGAAACCGAAGAACGTCAAGGGTGGAAGCAGAGCAGAGCCAACTTTCGTCCGATATACGCCAGCGAACCAGATGGGAGATAATGAGCGCAAGAACGACCGGATTATGAAGATTGTCGAGCGCCAGCAGGATCCCATGGAGCCGCCCAAGTTTAAGCATAAGAAGATACCCCGTGGCCCACCATCGCCCCCTCCTCCGGTCATGCATTCACCACCCCGGAAGCTCACGGCCGAAGATCAAGAAGCTTGGAAGATCCCCCCGCCTGTGTCGAATTGGAAGAATCCGAAGGGTTATACTGTCCCATTGGACAAGCGTCTGGCGGCGGATGGTCGTGGACTACAGGATGTGTCGATCAACGACAAGTTTGCTCAGTTCGCCGAGGCATTGTTCACAGCTGACCGGCACGCCCGTGAGGAGGTGCAGCAGCGAGCTCAGATGCAGCAGAAACTGGCTGAGAAGGAGAAGGCCCAGAAGGAGGATCATCTCCGACAGCTGGCTCAAAAGGCCCGCGAGGGACGTGCTGGAGCCGGCCGCGGCGAGTCTCGGGCACGATCTCGCTCTCGAAGCGCAAGCCGCAGTGCGTCTCCGTACTCGTCGAGGTCTGGCACCCCGAGCGAAGACGGTGAAGCTGCCCGTGAGCGTGAGCTGCAGCGTCGCGAGCGACGACAAGAAAATGAGCGCCAGCTGCGCCAGTCTCGCATGGGCACAGAACGCAAGATCCAGGCCATGGCCCGCGAGCAGAACCGTGATATCTCCGAGAAGGTGGCACTGGGCTTGGCCAAGCCCACGCAGAGCTCCGAGGCTATGTGGGATTCTCGCCTGTTTAACCAGACCAGTGGCATGCAATCCGGTTTCAATGAAGACAATCCCTACGACAAGCCGCTGTTCGCCGCACACGACGCCATCAACAGCATCTATCGACCTCGGGCCCAAGCCGACGCCGACGATGAAGACGCGGGCGAGGGCGAGATGAGCAAGATCCAGAAGACCAGCCGGTTTGAGGTTCTGGGACGAGCCAAGGAGGGATTCAAGGGTGCTGCTGATGCCGAGGTAAGCATTTCCGTGAAATGGAACGTTTCTTGTCAAAGCTAATTTAATTTCCTCTGCAGGAGCGCCAGGGTCCTGTTCAGTTTGAAAAGGACACTGCGGATCCGTTCGGCATTGATAGCATGATTGCCGACGTGACTTCCGGCCAGAAACGCTACGGAATTCAGGAGGCAGGCGAGGATGACCGAGGCTCGAAACGCGCTCGGGTTGATGATGATTAGGCTGGTGTACTATGATATGTCTGGGCTTTCTTTCCTGTACGTGGGGGCGAGGCTGTCTTCATGCATTGCGGGCGTTTCGGCGGTGCCATCTACACCATTTTGATATCACCAGAGGTAACCAAAACGAACGAAGCCTACTTCGGGCTTGCATTTTTCAAACTGCACGGTCACGACCCTTTTCTTTTCGTAGTGGACATTTTGGCGTTTTTGTTGTAAGCATAGAATGCCTGCCCTTTGGTTGAACTATATCCGAACGACATATCTAGAGTCGCAGGATGTAAGTGAACGACAATAATAACAAAGCCCTAGATCCAATTTGAAGGGGCCTATACCTAACTAAGAATGTAATCAAAATAATTTACTCGAATATCGAAGTCCCTCTAGTTCTTCAGCTCCTGCTTGTTGTTGGAGAGAACCTCCTCCAGCCACTTGTAGGCAACAGGCAGACTGTGAGGGTAACCCATGTGCACCATGCCCTCGAAGAAACGGCCCTCCTTGGGACCACCGTGGTTAAACATAACCAGTGAGTCCTCAATGGGGACGACACCATCATCCACGCCCTATCAGCATGTTAGCATCGACCCAATATTCCTCTGTCTTTCGATCAAACGTACATTCAGCATCAGCAACCGACAGTTGGGCTGGTCCATAACACCAGTCTCAACAAGCGAGAACTTTTTCTGCGCATTCTTCACAAAGTCCTCGGCGCTATCATAGCCATACTTTTCAGCCCAAGAAGCCGTGATTCTGCAAAAACCGTCAGTCTCTGCTCCGTCTATTCGGAAAACAATCAACTCACTCAAACGGATACTCATGGTCGTTAACCCGACTCAACCACTCCTCCCCAAGGAAATGATGACTCCCGGGCCCGTGAGCAACACATCCGGCAAACCTATCCCGGTGCGTAGCCGAAGCCCGAATAGCATAGAAGCCACCGGCACTCAGCCCCCAAACCGCAACACGACGCATATCAAACTCCGGCCGCTGCGCCATGTACTCAAGCACACTGTTCCACAAGCGATCCGCACTCTCCGGATCCGCAGGGTCAGCCGGACAATCCGCCGTTCCTGGGATCTCGGCGATGACAGTCGCCCAGCCGCGGTTGACGATCTCGTGGGTCCGCTGGCTATTATCGGGTCTGTAGCCGTCGAGACCGGTCATGAGCAGGACGACGGGGACGGGGCTTGCAGCGCTGGCCTCGTCGGGCACACGCACATAGATCGGGATGTGTGCGCCATCGCGGCCCGAGGCGTGCGTGTGGGGGATAGTCTCCTCCTTCAGCACGGGTTTCCAGACAGAGGCGGCTTTCAGGTAGACCTGCTTCTGGCGCTCGAAGGCGGCGCGCTTGAGGGAGGTCTCGGGACGGCTGGCCGGGCTTACGTAGGGGAAGCGTGAGATTCGCAGGACGACGGCGGCGCGTCGGTAGAGATCCGAGGCCTGGTCCGGATGGCTGTTTGCGAGGGCCTGTTCGGCTTGTTTTTCCAGGCCGTCGACGATGGGGATGAAGGCGCTGGTGTAGGCATCCGAGAAGGCGTCGTTGATATTTTCCTGGATTGCACGTTAATGATTTGAGTTTGCATAGTTCATGTGTATGGCATACATCAATCAGCTTTTGGAAAATAGGCTCAAAGTCCTCGAATGCGCCGTCGTGGAATGGATAGATGGATTTCGAGCACTAGCTAGGGTTAGTTATGTATCGTATACTTCGGGCCGGCGGACAACGTACGCAGAACTTCCACTTGGTCTCCCACAGGGCCTTGATCGACCCCTTGTGTGGGTAGACGGTGTTGAATTTCTCTCCCATCATCCATGGCGCCATGACGAATATAGTTTGTATGATTCAAGAGAATCTAGATTGGTATAGTTATAAAGATGTGACTGATGACTGGTTAAGCGGTTTAGAGCGTGCTACGCAGACTTTTATTTCATTACAATGTAGTAGCTGTGTCAACTTGCGAGAAGAGAGCTCCGGATCTGGACTATGACTGAGATTTGGATGTGCACGAAAACGGCACATAGGGCGACTGTGACGGAAGAGCCGGGGTGACTCGCGGCGTCGGTGCATGGCTTAAGCCGAGAATGAGATCCGATTGGCATGGAATGATGTCTGGGCTGCCTTGGGAAGCCGGGACCACCTTTGATTTGGATACAGGGGTGACTTGGTGAGTTTCCGAATCCGGACGCGGGTCTCGGCGGGATTCTTGATCTCGCGCTATGCAGGTTGGAGCAGCGGTATGTGACTCGGTCTCTGGTTTTTGAGACATTAAAGACGTTCTAATAAATTTTAATGAGGATTCTACCCATAGTTGCCATATATTCGAAAGTTGATGGTAAATAAATTTATCGGAATGGTGAGGCAACCTGTCGTTGCCCCTTGTATGGAACAGCCCTGACTGCCCCATGCGGAAACCCGGCACAATTCATGGCGAGAACAAGAACCACTTCCCCTTGTATGTGACATAGCCCGTCATTACATTGAGTGTTTTATCCGCAAAACAACGAACTACGTAGACACAAGACTTGTGAACAAAAGAATAATCGTCGTTCAAGTGACTACTCAGATTATCATTAAAATTACCCTGGTGTCAATTAGACATTAGGGACTCGCAACTTATATACAAGCTCCTTTCGTGTGTATGCGCCGATCTACTCCTGATGCTCGTACTGCTGCCAGTACTCGTAGCCCTTGGGAAGGTCGTTGGACCCGTTGTCGTGCTGATGGAGGACGTGGTCACCATCCTTAACGTCCTGATCATTGCTTTGAGGATAAGGCCAAGATCCCCTGGAAAGGATATTAGCATGAAGTTGCGTATACTACTTGCATAAGAGTTCTTACTTGGTATCGGCGTTGGTAACCTCAATGGGCTCATCGCCAGGTTCACCGCCGACTTGAGCGTGGGACTTGTCGGCGTGGGGGTTAGGCCAGGGACCCTTGATGTCCTGAGTATCCGCAACATCAGCGGGACCATCAGAGCCATCGCCAATCTGGGCATGGTTGTGGTCGGTGTGAGGTTGAGGCCAAGGTCCACTGCGATAATTCGTTAGCATATGTTTTTTTGGATATCTCATCAGCACACTTACTTGGACTCGTCCTGGTACGCGTAGATGGGCTTATCGTGAGGAGGCGGCAATACAGGTGCAGGGTAATAATCCACTGGCTCAGCTTCAGCCATGGGCTGAACTTGCTCGTTAGGCTGGGGAGCAGGTTGCGGGTGAGGAGCTGGCTCTTGCTGAGGAGCGGGCTTGGGCGCTTGCTGAGCAGGAGCAGGCGGGGACGACACAGCCGGCTTGGGCCCCCGAGGGGGCGGAGCCTCATCGTTCTGCTTTCCTGGCGGGTACATTGCGCCATGGTTGTGGATGGGAACCTCTGTCTTAGCACCGGACAAGTCAAGGCCCTGCTTGCCGGCAGCGTTGCCGTTGGAAGGATCAGGGTAGGCAGCGCAAGCATTGTAGTGGCTCGCGGGGGGAGCGTTCTCGGACTGAGGGAATGTCTCGGGAGCCTCGATGATGGTGGCCATCAGGCCAGCCTCGACGTGCCATTCCACGTGGCAGTGCAGGAGCCAGACACCGGGGTTATCAGCGCGGAAGCGAATGACGACGTGACCGTGGTTTTGTACCATGATGGTATCGCGGCGAATTGGGGTCTGGGAGACATTCGTGTATTGACCGGTGAAGTAGCCGCCATCGACGGGGGTTCTCTGCAGAACCTGGAACTGGTGGCCATGCAAATGCCACGGGTGCAGGTTGTTGTGGTGGTTATTGATCACAATCTCGACGACTTCTCCGTGCTTGACGACGAAAGGGTTCACCTGACCGTACACCTCGGGGTTCGAGGCAAGGTCGGCTCCAATTGTGTTCGCGGTGTAAAGAGTGGGCACCTCCTGAGGGATGTAGGTCTTATTGTTCACGGTAAAGCGCTTGACTCCGTTAATCTCAGTCGAGAAGGTGTCTATTATGATCTGGTGCTGAACAGGCTCCAACAGAGGTTCCTTGTCGAAAGGAACCAAGCTAACATCGTCGACGAAGTGATCGGGGGTGAGATCATACAACACCGGGGGCGGGGGCAGGGGCTTCCGCTCGTCGTAGACCAGCCAGGCAGTCGCATTGGGGTTGTAGTTCTTCGGAATCTCACGGTCTTCGAAGATGAACATCATGTTAATATCCATCGTATCCCAGATAGCGAAGTTTCGGCTGGCGTCGTGCTTGGTGTGAATCAAGACAGACATGCGCTGTCCAGGAGCAATGCGAAGCAGCTTGTCTGCAACAGGCCTAGGCTGAGTGTATACTCCATCGACTTCGACAACGGTCATCTCGTGGCCATCGAAGACCCAAGTGTGACCTGGCCAGTTGCCCAGGCAGATGACATGGACCAAGTAGGTCTTGTTTGGCAGAACCTTGATCTTGGTGTTACTAGAATCATTGATCAAAGCCGAGTCCGGGACAGGCTCACGGCCTGCGAAGGCAGCCTCGTTCTCCTCTGACTCGTACTCGTTGAGCAGGTCGGGCATCTGGCGGTGATACCAGTCGGACAGAGTGATGGTGAACTCGTCATCGTAGTGGAAAGGAGCTTTGGGGTCGTGAACAATGAGAGGACCACGGAACCCATCGGGGTACTGGGCCATGTTGTGGGAGTGATACCAGTAGGTTCCGGTTTGGTTGACCTATTCATATTAGCATATAACTCTGCAGTATTTGACGGTTGGCTTACATCGAAGTGGTACTGCATGTGCTGACCAGGGGGCAGAGGGCACTGGGTGACTCCGCTGGCACCATCCATGACACCGGTGGCATACTGGTGGAAACCATGCCAGTGGATACCGGTAGACTGGTTGCCCAGACCGTTGTACACGTCTACGATCAGGCGATCACCCACGTTCACATCAATCTGAGGGCAAGGCCATTGGCCATTGATACCGATGACGGGTCGCTCGAATCCATCGGGGGAGGCGTTGACCCAGGTAACGTTCCAGTCCAAGAAGACGTCCTTAGCCGCAGCCAATTTGGCGGCGCAGCTGGCCAAAAGAAGGAAATTAAACTTCCCCATAGTGGAAAGTCATCCAAAGAACGAGTGACAGTCGACTCTCGAATCAGAAAGATAGTAAAATCCTCCGAAGAGACGCCGAGGGATCAGTGTCGAATGATCAAAAATCTAGATATTAGTAAAGCAAAAAGAGAAAAAGAAAATGTTGTCGACTAAACGAAGGTGTAAGGCAAATGTCGGCCGCGATGATTCTCGAAGGAATCAAAAGCGAGCGATTGCGAATGTCTTCCTTTAACAGCAGCCATAATATTGATCTACACCAGGGGTACAATGTTGATGGTCCTGAATCCGTTTCCAGGTCTTCAGCAATGCCAGCAGGGCTGAGATTATTCAGGAAATAGGAAAACAAAGTCGCCGGTTCAGGACTAGGCCACACCTTGGGGTTACCTCTCGTCCCAGGGGAAGCATTCCACGAAGGGGAGGGCCGGCTGGTATGCGGGCGAATAGCCCATCCCGGCACCACATCAGAATTGCCAGCAAGGGGGTGCATACCGGCGGACGGTCCCGGTTAATGGTAAAACAAGTGATGTAGTGTAGAAAACGGGAGTACTTTTGAAACTCGATCCGATTGACGACTGACATTCTATGCAGTGTAGATAATCTCAATGCGGTTGCTCCGCGAGGTCCGCGTTGGGCCTCGTGGCGTCTAGATCAACTGCCGAATTCAGCTCATCAATACCATCCTCAGGCGTCCTGGATATATCGGAGGGCTCATACTCGGCCTGTAGGTCACGCGTAGCGCATCATCACTTCGGTTAACGTCGTATCAGCGGAGGTTCGACCACTTCGGGTCCACTCGGCCAACTTTTTTTTCTTATCGGTAGGATCACCATTCGGCCCTGGTTGGGTAGAGTGAGAGCGGAGACCCCGAAAAAAGACCGTGGCAACTTTCGCCCGTCATCGCTGACTCGATGGGGCCGCCTGCAGACCGTGAGGTACAAAATCGGGTACTTGGCCGGTGCGCTTCCCGGCCGATCAAAGTGGGCGCGGGGAGAAAGTGCATAGAAATTGATAAATGGACCGGCTCCTATTGGGGAGCGTAGGAGAAGGCGCGCAGTAGTCTCGCGGGTAACAGGGGGTTGTGAATCCCCCGCATCCAGGGTGTTCAGGTACGTGCCGGCGACAGCTGCACGACATTCGTCCGTGCTCTAATGAAGCGCCTGGCGCGGAGTTTTATGATAAGCTGTGGGGGTCCATGGGTCTTAGTTTCCGTTAGTGTGGGAACAGTCACTGATAAAGAGTTGCATGAAGAGATTGGGTAACCCGAAAGCCGATAACCAGGGACGAACATGTCGAATTTTCCCAAGTGAGTAAGTGAGGGGAAATGGACGTCTGTATGTCACCTTTTCCTTTTTTTTAAAGTCTCCTTTCATCCCACGAGCCGCATTTAACTTACTTTTCGACACGTTCGCACCCCGCTCCCCGTTCTTACTGACGCCATACTGTGGTCAGCTTGTACCTGCGCTCAACCCTGTCGCCATAGCCCCCGACATCACGTCAATGGCGTAATTGCTGTCTGATCATCATGCGAAGGGCTTTGTACTTGATTCAAACTCTACCATAGTTCGTACACTTCCTCTGGTTTGAACACAGATCATATGGGTGAAAGTGTGGACTCGCCTCGAAAATGGATCAATCTATGACTCTGATCGATGCCCAGGTGCATTTCTTGGTAAGCGGTTACCCTGTGACAAACGTAATGCTTGGTTTCATCGACTTATATATATTGCAGGAAGAGCGGCTGGTGCTTGTTCACATTCCATTGGATCTCTACCCGTACTTTTTCAAGGCGGTTCTGAGACTCATCTTTGATGAAGTATATTCCCTCGAGGATCATGAAAAGGAAGATGACCCGGGCGTCTTCGAGGAAGACATCGAAAATGCCTCGGAACGGGGATTCGACTACAAGCAACCCGCCTTCCTGAACGTGTCCATCACTCCGGTGGAAGTCTCCGTGATATGTCCTCGACGGCTCGTCCAGAAGTACTTCCAGCCCTTGTTGGACCAGCTCGATCAGCTCAACACCTCCTTACGCTCCTGCCTGGATGTCAGCGATAACGATTACATCGCCATGCAAGTGCTCGGGCAGGGCCTGGAAGCCGGCAAGCGCGTACTGGAACTAACCAGTCCGCTATCCATGGCGGGCATCTCCATCTTCTTCATTTCGACCTACTTTTCCGACTACATCATTGTACCTCTCCACAGCAAAAAAAGCGTAATTTCGGCGCTGGAGAGTAGAGGCTTCCAATTCGAAAACGCAACCGCGGCCTTTGTCAATCCGCTCGCTAGCCCTACTTCTCCATCCTCGGAAAGGCGTGCCAGCGATCTCTTCTCACCTGCCACCCCGCCGCCATCATCTGTGGCCGAACTGCAGACCCGCACATTCGAGAACCTCCGCAACCATCAAATTGTCCCTTGCGTGGACGACACTCTCCGTCTCGTTCAGTGCGCTGCCCACCATCAGTATAACCGCGAAGAAAGCTCCATGTCCATCCTACGCGATGCACTCACCACCATCCTCTTGGTCGACGAACCGCGCTTCCTCTCTCTGACCCTAGCCGCGCTAGACCCAGCAGCCTCTCTCCTGTTAGAAAAGCGCCTCTTACCACGCTTCGCCCGTCCAACTAGTTCGCCCCAGGACTACGAAGACGGTTCGGGGCTACTACTCGGGTCCAAAGAGGAATATCTCATCCCCATCATGCTCGACCTGCGTGACCTACCCCTCGAAGCATCGGGTATCGTCTGCGGCGTAGCAGGCCGCCTTGCCGAAGCAGCCGGGAGTCCCGCACCTGAAAATAGCGGCGATGTTAGTATTGTGGGTAGCAACGACAGTAGCGTGATTGGCTCTGTGCCTGCGCTATTCGATACTTTTGGCTCGCGACTTGCGCTCGGTCACAGGAAGACGAAGTCGCATCAGCTGGCACCGACTACTCATCATCTCAAGCCGGATGTGGATGCGGGTGCGGATGCAGTCGAGATTAGCTTCTTGAGTACGGCGCGTGCGGGGACGATTATTGTTGGTGAAGATGAGTTGAAGAGGGCGATTGCTGCCCTGGAAGCGGAGAGAGCACAGGACGTATATGTTGCCGAGGAAGCGCCTCTTGGCATTCAGGGACTTGAACCGACTGCTTAGTGCAAGGGGAGGAAAAAGTTGATTGTGATTTGGGTTGGATTTTGCTTTTGGCTCTTTACACTCCACACCCTGTATGACTGTACGATTGCCTTGCACATGTATGCTCTCCTAGCGATTCAGCCGTTCGAATTGTTCGACATGTTGCTATATCTTAATGTCTTACGTCTCATTATATCAATATAAACGATGGACTTCTGAACTTAAGGAACATGCTATTGAGTATGCATATTCTTGGAAGTTTCCAGTCATCAGCCCGATCAAACCTGATGGGATCCATACCGAAATTTATACCGCTTCATACACATAAGAGTCGAGTTACGCTTGCCAGGAAGACAGTAGATCCGCAGCTTGCCGTCCACAACGGCGACATCAATCGGGGTTTGGGTCACGGGAGTCCCCAGCTCAACTCGTCATTAAAACGGGAACTTCCCAGATAGGTTGCATGGTCTGCAGGTTGACCACGGCTTTTTTCTGACCCGACGTTGAACAAATAATCATGCTTTGACCAAGTTGTCAAGGCCTTGCTGATAGCCCAAAAGGTAGTCCTGGATATCGATATCAGCGCAAAATCGTTCAAGCAAGTCAATTACATACTTACCCACAGCCATTGAGGCATCCATTTGGATGCAAACCAGAGTATTTTACTATAGGGACCTCTCCATATCGTCCCAGATTTTCCCATTATATCATCCACAATAGAATCGGCAAACGCCTGGACTGGGCATCCTTTGGGCCCTGCCTGGCCAGTAGCTCGTTGCGCGATGGTGTCTTCAGCGCCCAGGAAGTAGGAAGAATCAGGTATCAAAACTTCCGGTTCGTTGTAATGGAATGAAGTTGTGACTGTACCGACCATAACAGTGAGTACATTGATCCCAAGTGGAGCAAGCTCAATCCTGAGTGTCTCTGAGATCATCGTTATGGCTGACTTGGAAGACGTATAGATGCCTAGATCGTGTGAGTAACCGGTTAACATTGACCGACTGGATTACAGAATTATACCAATCCAGGGAGTATTAGTGACTCCGCCAACGCTACTTAACGTTACGATCTTACCCCTACTTCTGAGAAGCAAGGGTGCAAAGGCTTGAGTGACCCTTAGTACACCCCACACATTTGTGTCATAAGTCCGTTGTGCAACTTTGATATCCACGTCTAACAAGGGCATCGTATAACCAATCCCAGCGTTGTTTATCAGGACATCCAGGCCCACCCCATGGTCTTCCACGACTCGAACGGTCTCCGTAATAGACTCAGGAGATGTGACATCCAGCTGGACAGGTGTCACATTGCTAAGGGAGACAAGTGATTCTGGAATCTTTGACAAGTTTCGTGCAGTCGCAAAAATATGGTGGCCTTTCCGGGCCAGCGCCAGGGCTAGCGCGGCGCCAATCCCATTAGCTGAACAGCCGGTAATAAGAATGCGCTTTTTAAGCGACATCAGTGATTCGGGCATAAAGAAAGACTGAAAATGCAAGTCCTTGGATTATGGCCACCTAGCAGAGATAAAAAGAGGGGGTAAGGGAAGAAAGTGAAAATCTTCAATCAGTGTGAGATCTGACCACATAAACAGTCTTACATATGTACATGCGTGAATGCGGTAATTTATGATGTCATCACTCATACATACATAGGGCATGACAGCCCAGAACGTTAAATCCACAATAATGCCAAATGCGGGTTGTCTCAGCGCGACCGCGCAGGTTGAACGAGGACAAGGAGCCAATGGTGGCTACTCCGTCGCATAATATGATGGACCGTTTGACACTTTTGGTACTCACCCTTTCATCAGAATGGGCTGAGATAACCTTGAGTAGTATATGATGACTAAGGAACTTGTAATCCTGGTAGTTAAATAAAAAATGACGAGTCCGGCACAAAGGATCGAGGTGCAGTGAAGCTAGGCAGGCGTGCTAATTTTCGTGGGTAGCCGTTGAGAGACCATTTGGTGGCGTTGCAGGCTCCCAGTTGAACGTGACAAGATCGTCGTTGACGGTATCGTGAACGTTTCCACCATTGTCGTCTCTTGCGCGGAAGAGTTTCGTTTTCTTCAAGTTGAGTGGACCGATCTGTACAATCATTGCCGTCGTGTCTGGTCTGTACTGTGACAGCGTTGCCCAGACATAGCGTCCGTCGTAATCGATCCCGCCAGCGTGGTACTCGATCTCGCTGGCTCAGCAGTGTCACCCTCAAAGCTGGTCGTCTGAACGAGTCTCCAGATCGTGGAACGATCGAGATTGGCAAAGAGTTGAACAATCTTTCCTCCATCGGAAGAGGCATGTGAGCTGGGCAGATTATTGTTCCCCTGTACAAAGAGCTCGTTGGGACGGACAAGTTTGACACCGGAAACACAGCTGGTTGCCAATATCGTGCCCACAGTGACGAGCGAGGAGATCTTCATTTTGATAAATGCGCAGGTCAATGGTTTTCGATTTAAAGATGTGAATGTGTTGGACAACGAGTCTCGGCCATCCACAGTGAGTGGGAACATCAGATAGAAAGGCAAGTGCGCAGGTGGTAGCCACGATCTACGGCAAAGATCACTTATTGGCTCAGCCAAAGACTCGGACGGTACCTGGACAGCAAGTTAGCAACTATACCATAGAATAGAGAGAACATATTCGTACCATCTGAACATCCGCCTGCCCAGTATCCCTGCTCGTTCCAAGCCACACAGCTCACGGCCTTGACCTTCTCTCCCATCGGCACTGTCGCAACCGCCTCTCCACTGAGAACATCCCATGCAAAGACTGCAGCACCAGGCGCAGCTCCATTTTCCTTTGCAGCTTCACTGCCGCTCAAAACTACGGCATCGCCCTGCACAAAGACAGAGCGGACCCGCAGCTCCTGGTTTTGATAGGTATGGCGAGGTCTAGCGCCGAGGAGGCTTTGGGTTTGCTGTTCACAATTCTTGCTAGGACCGCCGAAAGCAGCAAGCAGCTTTCCGTCCGCTCGATCGAGCATCCGAATATAGCTATCTAACGTAGAAGCCAGCAGGGCATTGCCATCCGCCGAACATCGGATGCTCGTTACCGGTTGAGCCAGGACATCGACGGTTGTTTTGCCCGTCCGCACATCGTAAACGCGCACATGGCCGTCGTAGCTACCACTGGCAATGGAGTATGTAGGCGCATGAACATGCAAACACGAAACAGTATCGGTTGCTTCAGTGAGTGTCTGTATAGGCTTGTAGGAATTGGATCGGGTATCCCACAAATTGATCGTCGTATCTGCACTACCTGTTGAGAAAAGCAGGTTAGCAAGCTCGATAAGCCCAGAACAGGTACATGATCATACCAGAGACAACCACGGAATCACCCTCTCCCGCGAATTGGACCGCTTCGACCCTACTATTATGCCCGCTCCATCGTCTCGTCGTAGCCCCCTGCTCAACGTCCCACAGAAAGACCTGGCGGTCGCCTCCCACACTGGCAAAACGTGCATTGTCCGCGGCGACGGCTATATCGAGGACCGAGTAGCCATGTGCTTCGTACCGCTGGATTGGAGATGTGCTTTCGATGGCCGTCGCAGAGTTTTCGGCATTGCTGGGAACTGCGCGCGAGAGGTGGACAGCGCGGTCCGAGGAGCCTGTCAGGACATAGGTGCCTGGGTAGCTGGAGAAGGTCACGGCGTTGACGGGGCCTACCGTGCGCGATTAGCCCTTGGTCTCCGAGAAAATGTCGATGACTGGCTTACCATTATGTGTCTTGAGCGTATGAAGATGCCGAGTGGGAAACGTTTTCAAGGGCATGTCAAGCTGATTGCGGAGTAGAGCGGTTGAAGGTTGAAGCCAGAATGTGGATTACGCGCGGGACCCGGACCTCGGGCAATCTGGGACCGAACTGACAGCGCTAATCCAGGAACCTCATACGCAACTACACAACTATATGGTTACCAGGTGGGCTACAGTTGCACAAGAATAGGATTAACTCTGTATTTTGCGCGCTACATAATACAGGAGGGTTATTATCAAGGATGTAGACACCATCGCTAGCTACCAGTGGTAAATGGATATAACAGAACAAAACGAACCAGCCCTTCGAGGCGAAGGTGCACCTCCCAAGCGCGTGAACGGCAAGACGTAGGGTACTCAAAGGGAAGAAAATAACGAAGGAGCGTGCAAAGTTTGCCTACTCCCTTTTTGAAAATCCACCATCTTAGCGACGACCGTGGCTGCGAGTGCTGGAGCCCTGAAGACCTTCGATCTCCTGCTCGAGTGATTTGATACTAGAAAATAGTCAGTGTGAAATTAAGAAAGGGAAGCTAAGCAGCAATCAACGTACGCAGCGTGAGTGGCCTCGAGGTCCTTGTTGAGCCTGTCGCGCTCGGAAATGAGCTTCTGCTCCCACTGGCGGAAACGCTGCTCCTCGACCTTGACTTGCTCGGTGAAGCGCTTGCGCAGGTTCTCCTCTTCTTCCTTGAACTTGGGGTTATCCAACTTGCGGGGACGGGCCTCGCCAAACTTGCGGGTCTCCATCTGCTGAGCACGGTAGGCCTCGTAGTGAGACTCCTCGGTGGTGTGGATGAGGTCGAGCATGTGGGTACGGATCAGGATTGAGCGGAGCTTCTTGAAGTCACAGTGGTCTTCGTTCTCCACCTCGGCAACACCCCAGGCGTACTGACGACCCTTGACAACACGGCCGTCGTTGGCTTTGACGTCCTTCTCGGAACCGATAACGGCGAAAGGCATAGCAGCCATCAGGCTGCGGGCGTGGGTGGCGGCGTGCTCATCATCCTCCTCTACCGGCGGGGTGTAGATCTTGATGCCCTGAGCCTCAATAACAGCGCGGATCTAATCACTCGTTAGTTACGAGTTCCCAAATGATAAATCCACATGATTCTATCATACTCTCTCCTTGTAGCGGGCCAAATCGGCGTGGCTGAGGGTGTCAGCCTTGGCGACAACGGGGATCAGGTTGACACGGGAGCTCAGGCGCTTCATGACCTCGATGTCGAGGGGCTTGAGGGTATGTCCGGTGGGCCTGATGAAGTACAAGCAAGCGTGAACGCGCATGTCGATCTTGTCAGTACGGCGGGGCTGCTGCTCCTGAAGCATGTAAGACTCGTGCTGGTCATCCAGGAATTCGATGATGGGTTGCCACGAGTCACGGTTGTTGACATAGTCGCCGAAGCCGGGGGTATCAATGACGGTCAGACGAACTGGAAAGGCGGATAAACATCAGCACATGCAATAAGCAAGAAATATTCCCCTCACTTCCAGGGGCGTGTCAATGTCGAACCTTTGAAGAACTTCTCCTCGAGCTCGGCCTTGGTGATCTCGATCTCCACGGTGCGGTCGACTTGCTTCTGGTGACGGCGCTTGTGGTCGGCATAGTTTTTGATGGTTGTGGAAAAAAGGGTGTTGATGAAGGTAGTCTTTCCCAATCCAGACTCTCCGGCAACCTGTAGACGGCGACATTAGCGTTAAGATCCCGGCCGAGGCATTCCAAGCTCAGACACACCATAATGGTGAATGCCGCACCCCGCTTCGCAACAATCTTGTGTCTAGGCCGCTTCAATTAGAATTCCCCTCGCCGTCAATTCGGGTCGTTTCCTTGAGTTTTACACACCGCTGGTTGGGGAGCTGAAAGAGAAACACGCAGATTAGCCACCAGAAGACAAAAAACGCGTTGGGGGACGTCGGAGTCAACTTACATTGGCAATGCCAATCGGCGAGGCAGTCTCCGTTGTCGACATGATGGATAGGGAGGTGAAGGTGAAGAAGAAGAAAACGACAAGAGACCCCTCAGGAAGTGACCTGAAAAAGTGGAAAGATGGTCGAGGGTCCTTGGGGGAAAAGGGAGGTGAGCTGCTCGTTGCTGCTTCCCCCTGAATCTCCTTTCGTTTTCTGGAGTATAGCTGGCTTTGCCTATCTGGGCCTAGTGCAAACACTATCCCGGATTGGGTACGGACCGGGACTATTGATGATCCGCTCTTATCACGCTGATTGTCGCTGCGCCGAAACATTTTTTGACGGAGTGCCTCGAGCTGTCGCAAGTGGGAAAATGAAGACCGACTTTAAGGTAAGTGTGTTTCTATGTTCCCAATATGGATTTTCTAAACTAGTAACGCAGTTTTCCAATCTCTTGGGGACGGTCTACCGCCAGGGCAATTTGCTCTTCACGCCCGATGGCACCTGCTTGCTCTCGCCAGTAGGCAATCGAGTCTCGGTCTTTGACCTAGTGCAGTATGATCTCTCAAATCGACGGTGCCCGTCACTTCAACTGCAATTGCTCACTATAATTCCCATAGAAATACCTCCTATACCCTTCCCTTTTCACACCGCACGAACATCGACCGTCTCGATTTATCGCCTCGAGGGAATCTGCTGCTCACCGTTGACGAGACCGGCCGGGCAATCCTGACAAATTTCCAACGTCGCATTGCCATCCACCACTTTTCCTTTAAGGCTCGCGTGACTTCCCTGAAATTCTCCCCGTCGGGTCGGCATTTCGCAGTGGGCGTGGGGAGACGCCTGCAGATCTGGCAGACTCCGTCCACCCCCGGTACCGAGACCAATGGCGAGATTGAGTTCGCTCCGTTTGTCCTACACCGAGATCTGGCCGCGCACTTCGACAGTATCCAGACTATTGAGTGGTCAAGCGATTCACGCTTCCTGCTTACTGCGTCCAAGGATCTGACGGCGCGAGTATGGAGTTTGGATCCTGAGGATGGGTTTGAGCCGACCACCTTGGCCGGCCACCGACAAGGCGTGGTTGGTGCATACTTTAATGCGAATCAAGATACGGTACGTCCTGCCATCGAATTTGTCTCATTGACTTCGTTCTAACCCATCCTGTAGATTTACACCGTGAGCCAAGACGGGGCCCTTTTCCGCTGGGAGTATGTGACCAAAAAAGACCCGGAAACAGATGAGGACATTGCGGAAGCCAGGTGGAGGATTGTCAAGAAGGACTTCTTCATGCAGAACGATGCCAAGGTTAATTGCGCTGCGTTCCACGCAGCCTCCAACTTGCTGGTGGTGGGCTTCTCGAACGGCCTTTTCGGCCTGTACGATCTGCCGGAGTTCAATATGATCCATCTCCTCAGGTACGTGGAATTTCTCACGTCTCCTTAACTTTTGCTAATAGAGTTTTGTCCCAGTGTGTCCCAGAGCAATATCGATGTCGTGACTATCAACCAATCCGGAGAGTGGCTGGCAATGGGCTCGTCCAAGCACGGTCAGTTGCTGGTGTGGGAGTGGCAATCAGAGTCGTATATTTTGAAGCAGCAGGGTCATCTTGATTCCATGAACGCTCTCGTTTATTCACCGGACGGACAGAAAATTGTCACTACTGCGGAGGACGGCAAGGTCAAGGTTTGGGATGTCAAATCAGGCTTCTGTATCGTGACCTTCACCGAACATTCGAGCGGAGTAACCGCATGTGAGTTTGCCAAGAAGGGTAACGTTCTCTTCACTGCTTCTCTCGATGGTTCGATCCGAGCCTGGGATCTGATCCGGTATCGCAACTTCCGGACCTTTACTGCACCCTCCCGCCTGTCGTTCTCTTCGCTGGCCGTGGACCCTAGCGGCGAGGTGATCTGCGCTGGCTCACCCGATTCTTTCGACATCCATGTCTGGTCTGTGCAGACCGGCCAACTGCTGGATCAGCTTTCTGGCCACGAGGGTCCCGTGTCCAGCCTTGCATTTGCCGCCGATGGTAACCATCTAGTGAGTGGAAGCTGGGATCGCACCGTGCGTATTTGGAGCATTTTCGGCCGCACACAGACTAGTGAGCCTCTCCAGCTCATGTCTGACGTTTTGAGTGTGGCTTTCCGGGCCGACGGGAAGCAGGTCGCAGCTTCTACTCTGGATGGCCAGCTTTCATTCTGGAATGTCAACGATGCTATCCAGGAGGGCGCCGTGGACGGGCGTCGTGACGTGTCTGGAGGTCGGAAGGTATCCGATCGTCAAACCGCCGCGAATGCCGCGGGAACTAAATCGTTCAACCGAATCACCTACAGCGCTGATGGCAGCTGCATCCTGGCTGCTGGTAACAGCAAGTACATTTGTCTGTATGATGTGGGCACGGGGTCACTCATCAAGAAATACACGGTGTCGGTGAACTTGTCACTGGATGGCACTCAGGAGTTCCTGAACAGCCGCAATCTCACCGAGGCTGGCCCTCGCGCCCTCATCGATGAAACCGGTGAAGCGTCCGACAAGGAGGACCGTATCGACCGCACCCTGCCCGGTGCGAAACGTGGCGATGCTGGAGCTCGCACCACACGGCCCGAGGTACGAGTGATGTCGGTCGACTTTTCACCAACTGGTCGCGCCTTCTGTGCTGCATCTACGGAGGGTCTCCTTATCTATAGCTTGGATACAGACTTTGTCTTCGATCCCTTCGATCTTGATATTACCATCACGCCATCGACGATTCTTCAGACTCTCGAAGCCGCAAAGATGGCGTCTGCGACCAACACCGTGGATGACGACAACACCTTCTTGAAGGCTTTGATCATGGCATTCCGCTTGAACGAATCCAAGCTCATGCGTGCCGTGTACGAGTCGATCCCTCCTCAAGACATCCCACATGTAGTCCGTTCCGTTCCCACGGTCTATCTGCCCCGCTTGCTTCGCTTTGTGGCACACGCAGCCGACGAGACCCCTCATCTCGAATTCAACTTGATGTGGATCGAGTCTCTCTTCAGCTGCCACGGTCGATACTTCAAAGACAACTCGGGCACATTCGCTCCCGAGCTGCGTGCTGTACAGCGTGCCGTCGATGACATTCGGGAGAATCTCAAGCGGTTGACAGAGAAGAACCTCTACGATCTGAATTACCTTCTGTCTAAGCCTGTCTTGGCCGATAAGAAGCCCGCTGCTACTCTATTGGCGGTGACTTCTGGTGAAGCCGATGAAGGCGACGAAGAGATGGACGCAGCCGACGATGGAGAGGGCGAGTGGGTCGGTCTTGAATGAACTGCGTGAAGAACTCCTGTAATGTCTACTTTGCATTTGCGCATGGCGTTTGTATATTAGGACGAGCCAAAAAAAAGTGTATAGAATCAAAGCCCTTACAATATAAAATCAAGGTTGCAAACCAAAAGTACACCGCCGGAGTCCGTACTTCCCCAAGAGGTAAAGCAACACTGACGGATAACAGTGGTTTCTTTGTGTGTTGGCAAGGGTGCTTTTGTCATTTAAAGGTCCCACTTCCCAGCATTTTTAAGTGCCACTCGATACTATCCGATGTCATTCTGTGTTACACTCCATCTGCTCTTCCTCGTACAGCCGACTTCCTTAATTTCCCTTAACAATTCCCTAGAACTTGAACCTTTCCCAAAAGTGTTGCAAGGGGCACGTCCAAATGGCAGGCTTAGTTTTCTGGTCCCTCCTTGGGGTATTATTTGTATACTACCTGTTGCGAACGAGGACAAATCCAGCCCTCAAGCGCATTCCCTACATCAAGTACAATGCCTATTTGCCAGATATTTTCAACAAGCTCATCTACTACCCGAAGGCGTCGTCTATGATCTATCGAGGATATGAAAAGGTTTGATCATCTTGAAGAATGGGTTCACTACCATGATTATTGACGAGATCTCTAGTACAGGGATAGCCCATTTCGCATCCTAACCGGTGATGGAGAAATCATTGTCTTGCCGGTGAAATACGTGGATGAGTTAAAGCATCTACCTCATTCGATTGTTAGCTCGCTCGATGCGCAGTTTGAAGTATGAGTCTCGGAGTAGTGACCAGGTGCCTACATTGCGGAACCTATGGAGTTCGGTGTTCAACTGACATCGGGACAGAACGCGCTTGGTGACTATACAAACATCGTGATCAACAGTTATCTGCCCTCGCAAACAGTTAGAAAGCGCCTGACTCCCAGTCTGGGTACTTGTGCAATCTGCCACGTTGTATAACGCAAGCACTGATTCCATTACGCAGCCCGGGTTGTCCCCTGGATCATCGACGAGCTACGTTATGCCTTCGACACTGGACTGCCAAACTGCGCAGGTGAAGACCCTCAACGTCCACTGCATAAGCAGCAAATAACTAAACATCCCTGTCGAACAGAAGACAAATGGACAGCCATCAAGCCACAGGAGCTCTTCGTGCATCTAATCTCACGAGCAACCTCCCGCGTCGTAGCAGGCGAATCACTCCGCCGCAACGAAGAAAGGCTCAAAACAGCAAGCAGCTACTCCGTCAACGTCGGCCTCACCATTATCCTCCTTCGACCATTCCCCAATTTCCTCCGTCCCCTCGTGGCGCCATTCCTCCCTCCAGTACGGCAAATGAAGCAGCAACTACGATTCGTCAAGGACCTTTTCAGACCGATGATTCTCGAACGCCGCGAAGCAGAGGCTGCGAGTGACCCCGATTACGTCAAGCCTGACGACTTTCTGCAGTGGGTGATGGACGGGGCGGAGGATGAGCAGGACTATGACCCCGAAGCGTTGGCGCATCATATGCTGCTGCTCATGAGTCTGGCGGTTATACATACGAGTACGATGGCCATCTGTATGATTTGATTCATCGTCCGGAGTATCTGGAGCCATTGCGCGACGAGATTACTCGGACATTGCCTGACGGGTGGAGCAATGGGACCAAAATGTCCTTTGATGCCCAGCGTCGCATGGATAGTTTCTTGCGCGAGTCACAGCGCTTCGGCCCCCCCGCTGAACGTGGGTATCCTCCTTTTCATGGGCTATCTCATACTATACACTGGAGAATTCGCGGTACTAATGCAGAAACGATGATAGTATCTTTCCACCGCATCGTCAAAGAACATCTCACATTATCAGATGGACTCATCATCCCCAAGGGAACACATATCTGCTTCCCTCCGGCCCAATGAGCAAGGACCCATCCTTCATCGTAAACCCAGAGCCCTTCGATGGCTTCCGCTGGTGTCAGGACCCAAATGACCGAAACGTCCTCAACCCATCTGCCATTTCTACCGTCAACGGCAACGAAACACGAGTCAACGAGAAACAATACAACGCTGCCCTCGTTCCATCGACGTCAACCAGTTTTGTCAGCATCAGCCCGTCGAATATGCACTTTGGGTTCGGACGCCAGGCATGTCCCGGGCGGTTCTTTGCGGCGATTACGATCAAGGCGATTACGAGCCGTATCATTATGGAGTATGACTTCAAGTTTGAGGACAAGCAGGTTGGACGACGACCGGTGAACTGGGTTGTTGGAGAACATATCCTACCGAATACAAGCTCGATTGTGTTGTTTCGGAAGAGGTCGCCTGGGCTGCGAATGTAAATGGGAGGGTTACGATGGTTTAATGTCTGATGTTCTTTATGTTTTTGGTTTTAGTTTTGTAGGGGTCGTTGACCTTCGTGGAATACTGACGCTTCGTGATGAGGCACTGATCCGATAAATCTACTTGTATACTCCATTGCGGTCCTGGTTCTGGTATCAATCCGTTACGTATTCATGACTATCTTGAACAAGCACAGGTACCTATCCCGGATGGCAGGAGGACCCAGGACAAATAAAAGATTTTCCTATACATACATGATGGCAAAAACCAGTGCCAGATTATTCCCCTGAGTAATCTCTTCCCACATATCACTGGGTGTTCACAGCGGGGGCACCGCGTCCACGTCCCCGGCCGCGAGATCCATTTCCATTTCCACGGCCACGGCCACGTCCTCGTCCGCGCTCAAGTCCCTGCGGAGGCGGAACCGAAGTGTAATTTTGGGGGCGGAAGTTCGGGTTGTTCTGGATAACACCCTCACTTGGGTCCCCATTCTCCACTGAGACATAACCACCACGCTGGCCGCCTCGTCCACGGCCACGGGGTCCACGCGGGGTACTGCCATTGGCATTGGGACGGAATGGAAGTGTAGTGGATTCACCGTTGGGGAAACCACCACGGCCTCCACGGGAAGCTCCCTGTCCAGAAACAGCGCCTCGGAAAGAGCCTCTCAAAGGTGGAGGGACCGGGGCGCTTCGCAGCTGACCTTGTCCGTTTGGGCCAAGAGGAGCACCGTATCCGGCAACGGTCAACGGAGTTTGCTGTTGCTGAGCCTGTTGGCTCGTTGCAGCACGGGAGCTGGCGATCAACTGGCGATATGAGATGTTGAGAACAGACGAAGCAAGGACGGTCTGGCCACGGAACGGCGAGCAGCGGCCACCAAGCGTGGTACCACTCATGAACGAGGCGTCAAAGACCACGTCAAGCAGCACTGTCCGAGAGGTTCTGGTGAGACCGACCACGGTGCCGCGAGTGGCGATGGGTACCTTGCCAGAGTCTTGGGCATACACAACCCGATCTCCAAGCTTGAAGCTCTGGTTGCCCAGACGGTGCTCGACATCGGCGGGCCGCAGTAGAGCGCTACGGGGAACACCGCGAACCTTCTTGGGGTGCATGGGCGGTTGCTGAGCATTGGAAGCGTCGGCATCCTGCTCGATCAGGTGGACAACATCCGAGTCCAGCTGCTCGGCATCAAGAGGCACTCTCTCAAAGTTCTTGGCCTCAACGGACTTAAGCCAGTCGCGGATCTCCTTCATTTTCAGAAGTGCGGTCTCCTCCGGGTAGAAATCATAGGGACTGTAGCGGTCATTTTGAGGGTTGCGCTGGATGCCGGCAAAGAATTCCGGGAATTTGATCATGTACTGTGAAATCAGTTCGACAGCCTTTTGGCTGAATTCCCAGCCAGAGTCTCCGCGACGCGAGTATCCTAGGACCTTCTGCTTGCGAGCCTCGAACTTAAGGTTCAGACCGAGGTTCACACGCTGTCCGTCGACGTCGACAGAGAAGGAAGAGGTGATCTTTGCCAGCACCAGGGGGTTGAGACGGAGGCTGCGCGCAATGGCATAAGAAGGCATATACGGGCAGGAGCGCTCACTTTCCCTGACACGCTCCTTTCCAAATTCAGGCTCTTTGCCCTTCACAGCTGCGATCAAGCCGTTCACCTTTCCTTCATCGTGGCCGGTAATATGGACAGGCCGCCCATAATTGAAGTCACCCAAGAAGAATGCACGAGAATTCTCAGGGAATTCTTCCTCGATAGGCAGAGCTTCTCGCTCAATGAAACGTTCGTCAGGATTGATGACATCGTCAACGACGACTTGAAGGGCGTAATCAGTCTCTTGGCCAGGGATATCCGCAAACTCTTTGATGGTGGCGCCCTCATCGGTTTTTATCATGCCCTTCAGCAGCTGGATATGCACCAGGGACTCAACTTCACCGATGACCATTGCGAGTCGCTTGCTGTAAGTTCCTTCGATCTTCGTCGCCTTTTTCTTCCACTGCTCAATCTGCTGGGGAGTGTGGGGGACTGAGACGACGTGTTGCTCGTGTGGCGGAAGAATATAGTCAAATAGTTCGTCCGAGACACGAATCACAAGGGCTTCTTGCAGGAATGGGTATCCGACATGCACTCGTTGTCCAAGCTTTGTCTTCGCCAGTTCGATGTTGGACCGGCTTCCAGGGTCAAGAAGAGTTATGACTTGACTTTCGTTGCGGCTTTCCTGTTGGAAAACCTGGACTCCGTGGAATCCAAGTTGACCGACATGAGGCAGGGTTTTGAGCGTAGGAAAGCCCGCCAAAGTTGCCGAACCGAGGTGCACGCCCTCCATCAACCCATGGAAAGGCTCCAAACCCTCCATCACCGGGAGATCAAAGACATTCTCAATGCAGCGGCAGTTGGGTAGATCGGGGAACACGCCGGGCATCGAGGATGGGTAAATGAAATTCACATCTGGAGAGTATGTGAACTTCAGACTGGCTCCAAAAGTGTTTCGGGCCTTCTCGTCAGGAGCGAGGAGTGACTCTCTTGTCTTGAGAGCATCTAGCAGCCTCGTTTCGTCAATAAAAGGAATCTTGACCACGGCCTCCCATTCCATCTTTTTGCCGTTCATATCCAGTTCAAAGTCACGAGGGTAGAAGTCTTTGATGGGGGAGTCCGGCGAAGTCATGAGATCCCAGTAAGCCGTGGGCACGATCTTCTTGCTGCGATCGGGCAAGACACCCATCAGTTGATCGTAAGGTCGGAAAGGTCTTCCAAGTCGGAAATTCATGTCGGCCCCAAGGCCCTTCTTCACATCTGCTCCGCCATCAGTAATTATGAGACGCTTCATGGGGAATAAACTAACCAGAAATCATAGGAGCGTAGTGGTACTTGAAGAACCAAGGCCACGATGCAATGCCGCGGTAGTAGTAGAACAAGACCCACTGCAATCCTTGCACATAGTTCTCCGTCAATTGCTTCATCTCCTCCTCGTTGTCGAGGCCCCAGCCGAATTTGGATCGATAGTAGTTATCTTTCCATTCCTGGAACTTTTCCTCGTATTTTTTCTCCGCAGCCTGTTGCGCTTCCTCAGAGGTCATTTCCTGGACCTTGGCCTTCTCGTATTTTCGAATGATACGTTGAACAGCCAGGGTCGCTTCCTCGTCATCATCGTCGGAGTCTTCGTCATCGTCCTTCTCGGGTTGCGGCAGCTGAAGTCTCATGAATCGATCACCACTTTCATTCTCGGTGGTAGACCAGGGCAGCCGGAGTGCATCCGCAAGCTGCTCCACGAAGGCGCGGTCACGTGCTGGCAAGCTGGGAGAGAAATCCAAGGGTTTCGCCTCGGAACCCTTCCCAGGTCGATTCAGCACGAACTTTTTGATCTTTTTCAAGATCTCCTTCTGGTCCGGAGTGATCGTCAGCTCCTTCGGCTTCTTCTGCAACTCCATGGAGCCATCGTCTCCGTTCTTCTTGGACTTGATCCATTGCGCATCGGAGTACTCGGCCTCGAAGAACCGGTGCTCAACATCACTCAATACATCAAGAAGTATTCCCAGGCGGTCCACATTGATCACACCTGATTCGTTAATGTAGCCACCCATCTTTCGCAGCACATCCTTGTAAATCTTGAACATCAGCGCCAGCGCACCCTCGTTGATGTGTAGGTTGGGCAAATTCGGTAAGAAATCGTTTCCAACAAAGAAAGCCATGAGGATGAAATCATCAATCACGCGCTCCATATCGAAGGGGAAATCCAGAGCACCTTCCTCCTCCAACTCCTGGAACTCCAATTCCAGATATTCCCTAACCAGGCTGAGATGCAAAAGATAGAAGTTCTGGTGCTCGAGTTCTTTGGGTTTCTTCGATACCTGACGGCCAAACGTCACTTCTTCTCGGAGAAGACAGAAGTGGGGGTCGTGACTGAGCAGACCCAGCATGATCAAGTCGGCATCCAGGCCATAAAGACAGTGGCGCACATTGGGGTGGTAATCGGGTTGCGCCTTCTTGCGTCGGATGTACTCCATAATCTTGTGCTCGCCTTCACCGGGGACCTCGTGGCCCGAGAGCACAATCTCCACGCCCTGCCAGTCTCTATCCTCTGAGATCTTCTTGTTGATGAAGTACTTCAATTGTTGTGTTAACTTGGCCATGAACTCCGTACCGGGTGTAATGCAGTTGCTGTCGAAGGCGTCTTCTTTCGGCATCTCCATGCCCTGTTCAATCGCCTTCTCCTTCGCCTTCTCGGCATCCAGCGCCGTTCGGAAGCGGCGCGCACGTTGCTGGTTCATCTTTGCGCGCGGTGCGACACCATCAACGGCCATGAAAAACAGCTGCTTGGGCTTGATCTTGCCGAACAGGTGCTCAATATAGTTGAAGATAGCAATGAACATTTGCTCTTCAGTCATGCGAAATGTCGGAGAGTCACTATCACTATGCGTGCAGTTGTGGATAATGCCGTTCATATCGAGATATAGACTGTCGAACTCCGGGATGCGGCTCTCTGCGATGAGCATCGAGATGGAGGGGTACCGCTCGCTCAGCCAGCGGAAGAATTTCGGGACACCCATGATTCAGGTTGTATCAAATCAAACGACCGCGGCAAATATTGGTACAAGGAAAGGGTAGGGACAATGGTCGAGAGAGACGAAGGCAAGTGGTTGATCGTCAGACGACTCGGAATGAGAGCTGCGACCGAAGGAGAGATCGTGTAAACGTCGCACAAAGGGATAGAAGCACGCCCGGTGAGAACGCCACAAATATCCCCCAAGAGTTGCGGGGAGGTCTAAGGTGCAAAGGAAGGGAAGAGGTAGTGAATAGCAAGGTCGTCTAGCTTGAATTCGAAGTTGGCAGTCCGAGTCATTGCCAAGCCCGCATTGCCTGTTCAGGACTAGCCTCTGGCGGCGCCCATTAACGCGGTCTCCCGACCTGTCGCGTTTCGATCACCCTTCACACCTTTCTTTTCAACAGCTGCGTCCTGCTCGTCCACTTTTACTACCCTTGTCGCATTCAGCTGCAATTGCGCATCGTTGAGCTATGGAGCCTTATGAGGATGAGAACCGTGAGTTCGCTGGAACTTGGCGGGAAATCTCGAGCTAACCGTGCGCAGCTCCAGTGGAGGAGACAGAGAAAGAGAGCGAGCACAGTAGTGAAAAGATTATCAATGAAGGTAAACTTTCAATCTTTTCTCTTCCCCTCTCACAACGTTCGCTATGGCTCACAAAGAAATCTACGCAGAGTACAAGACCTGGAAAAAGAATGCGCCATTCCTCTATGACATGATGCTGAGCACAGCTCTGGAGTGGCCGACTCTCACTACCCAGTGGCTGCCAGATAAGCAGGAGTCAGTTTTATCAGCTCTTCGTTCTCATTTTCAACTCGTCGGCTAACCGTCTGTCCTTCCAGAGTTCCGGACAAGCCTTATTCAACCCACCGTCTTCTTATCGGCACGCACACTGCTGGTGATGCCCAGAACTATCTTCAGATTGCACATGTCCAGCTTCCCAACCCCAATGTCCCGAATCCCGAGGATTACGATGAGGACAGGGGTGAGATTGGTGGCTATGGCGGGGGCCCCAAGAAGCCTCAAATGGAAATCAAATTCAACATTGTTCAGAAGATTGATCACAAAGGCGAGGTCAACAAGGCACGATACCAGCCCCAGAATCCCAACATCATTGCGACCATGTGCACGGATGGCAGGGTGATGATCTGGGATCGGTCAAAGCACCCCAGCATGCCTACTGGAACAGTGAACCCCCAAATGGAGCTCCTGGGGCACGAAGCTGAAGGATTTGGCCTGAGCTGGAACCCCCATGAGGCCGGCCACCTCGCCACTGGCAGTGAAGATAAGACTGTCCGTCTTTGGTAAGTACTTTGAAATGATCAATATAGGGATGTGTGCTAATATGAAATAAAGGGACCTTACCACCTACACCAAGGGCAACAAAGCCGTTCGTCCTGCTCGCACCTATACCCACCACTCTTCCATCGTCAATGATGTTCAGTACCACCCTCTTCACTCTTCCCTCATTGGCACCGTCTCCGATGATATCACCCTTCAGATCTTGGATGTCCGCGCTGCGGACACGACTCAGGCTGCTGCCTCTGCCACCGGCCAGCACCGCGATGCGATCAACTCGATCTCCTTCAACCCGGCTGCAGAGACTATTCTAGCCACTGGATCTGCAGACAAGACCATTGGCTTGTGGGATCTGCGAAACCTGAAGACGAAACTGCACTCGCTGGAGGGTCACGCTGATTCCGTGCAATCTGTCTCGTGGCATCCGTTCGAGGAATCTGTGCTGGCCAGCTCCAGCTATGACCGCAAAATTATGTTCTGGGATCTCAGCCGGGCGGGCGAGGAGCAGACTCCCGAAGATGCGCAAGACGGGCCGCCAGAGCTGTACGTATCTCAAACTGTTGAATATCGCGGTCGACAACTAGCTAACCGTTTCCCAGTCTGTTTATGCACGGTGGGCATACCAACCGCATCTCCGACTTCAGCTGGAACCTCAGCGATCCCTGGGTTTTGTGTTCGGCCGCTGAAGACAACCTGTTGCAGGTGTGGAAGGTGGCAGATGCGATTGTGGGCAAGGATCTGGAGGATGTCCCGACGGAAGAGCTGGAGGCATGATCTGCCGAGCTCTTCTCGCGCAATTCTAGATTGCAAGTCTATTTGGCGGTTTCTTTTCCCGGTGTGGTGGCAGGCGAATCATAGGCTTGATCATAATAAGTACCAATCTAAATACCACCATATGACTATTTTTTTGGACTTGGCTCTTTTTAAAGTTGGAATACTTCAATAGCACTGCTCTCCAGCCCTGGAGTTGCTGGGTAGGGAGGGATATCCGGGATTGTGGAGTGTGGAAAGACTCCGATATGATCTATGATCTTGAAATAACTGTCGGCATATGATAGCTCCGGACAAATCGTATTAATTGTATTAGCACCGGCTAACCCGGAAGTGCTTCCGCCAGCCTTTAATCAATGTTAAAAGACCGGTCTGTTTATTTTGTCCAGGTCGTTTTACCGAGGATCTGTGAAAGGTCTGTAGTAGATGAAATTCTTCTCCGAATACCCTCGAGATACCCCGTGATGAAAATTCCGTAGCAAACCTAAATACAAACTTTCCTGCTGCTAGTCAAGCACACATGACAATAACTATAGCTAAGGCAAAGAGCGGAAGTGAAGCAGCGAGGATGCCGGCAATAATTCTCAAGCCCACAATTAGGACAGTCTAGGTCTTCTCCTCTCTTGGAAGTATTCGTTTCTTCATGCTCAGTATCAGTGTCCAAAGCATCAACACTTGCTACAGCAGCATCCAGTTCCACACACAAGTTATCTCCAGCGATTGCCAATGTTTCCCCGTCCACGGTTTTCAGGTAGTATCCTCCGTTCTCAGGGTTGAGAATGGTTTCGGGGTTGTTGCGGACCATATCGTTTAGGCCCTGTCTGTTTTGCACAACGATAGCTCCAGCTGGCGGGCCGGTTATGTACCGGGTGACGCCTTCAGCCATTGCAGTTAAACAGAAAGCGACAAAGGCAAGGGATCCTAGGACTGATTTCATTCTTGACGTTTCCTCTCCTCTGTTAGATAGGGTATTCTTCACTTTGCCTCTCAAAACATAAGTATAATACATACGTGATTCTCTCTTATCGATAAACGATAGCAATAAGCTTTTCTTCTTGAAAGAACTCTATAGGTGTTAGTTAGATCATGAAGACAGCTAGTGTTCAGAACGATCAAGGAAGTGACTCACGAATATCCTTAGGCACTGATTCAAAGGGAACTAGCACACAAACAAATTGAGGGATAGAGAGAGACAGAGGGGGAGAATGTGAGCTTTTATCTTGGAGAGTCGTGCTACGTTCAAAATGATCTAGATTTTAGGTGGCGCTATCTGACAAAATTTATGTAACCTTGGTGTAATTGTTAGGCATATCCACGGTCTTTTGTTAGAGCTACCTCTTTTAAAGTGCCTGCTTTGAGTTAAAAATAAAGTATAAATAAAATATTATCATCCAAAAGTATCCAGTTAGACAGAACCGGTGAGTGGTTCGACTAATTGGTCTATTATCAATTTCCTAGCCGTCGGAGCCCCGCCGACGCCCCAATTTCTAAGGACAGCTTACTGTTACATCTTCCAATTTATCTAGGGTTGACAGGTCGTGGCACCACTTGATGACCTGGTCAGCTATGTACGCCAATGCAGTGGAACTACGACCTAGCGTGGCTGTAGCGCCACAAGCCTGTATCCAAACTAAGCTTCTGGCATGTGTTAAGCCTTCTTCTAAGGCAGCACTATTTTGATCTAATACGCTTCTCGATTTGGCCAGCTGGACTTAGAGCTTGACAAAGTTGAAAGTTACCAATGTCCCGAGACGGTGGCCTTGAATACACTTAGTTGCGGAGACTTTACTTAGTCTCCGGTCTGGACAGAGCTCAAGTCTTATATCCTGGGATTTAAGTTGGTCTATGAATAGATTCAGGTATTTTAGCATATTTATCGTAGGTTGAAATAACACCTTAAAACGGCGCCATATTAATATGGCAAGTTGGCTTAAGTGACGCCGGTTCTGGGCCAAGCCTGGCGGATAACGGCTCGGTGGGGTAATTGAAACTGGTAGTCGGACGTTCCACACATCTGGTTCCACACATCTGGCAAGTGGTAGCGTTGCTTGGGATTCGGACTGCATATTTGACCTCGAAATGACTATCCGAAGAGGTTGTGTGTGTGTGTGTGTGTGTGTGTGTGTGTGTGTGTGTGTGTGTGTGTGTGTGTTTAGGGAACATGATGTGTTGGCATCGGGCGAGTTAGGTGATGAAGTTCTGATGGTCAAATGTGAAGGTATATTCGGGCATTTGAAAAAATGACTGCATATTCGGTGCAACAGGAACAGGGGGTTGGCTCATCGGGTCATCAGGTCGCGCCCCGACCTGATGACCTACACGCCCACTACATACTCACCTGGGAGCAGATCGCCGGTTTTACAGACAAAACGCGTATCGCGCGTATTCGGACTGCGGAAGGGCGGATGGTCACACCGCTTTGCTACCCTCCGTCCACAGACCGTTCTTACTTCAAAGATTTGGACCTCATATTGGAACAGTCCGGCTTCTCCCTGGGATGCCACTTAGCCAACTCCTTCTGGAATCGTTCACCTTGATATATTTATCTTCCGTTGAACAGGCAGCGCCTAAAACCACCCTATGAAGCCACCCCTCGCTTGCCAGAATTGTAGGGTGCGCAAAAAGAAATGCGATCGAGCGTACCCGATATGCTCTTACTGTTTGAGGTTGGTTTAGAGCTTGACTTGTACCGACCGGAATGCTGAAGATTTCGGAGAACCCATGATCGATGTGAATACCGAGTCAGTGGCTATCCAGATGTAGCTACAAGGCGAGCCTTGCCCTCGGACCAAATTCCAGACATAACCCACTCATCTCGAACGAGAATCATCAACGCTGGGTTATTTCTTGGATACCCGAATTTTTCCACAACTACTGCAGGCGATTGTTGCAGCGACGTACCAGTATCCGCTGACTTGCGAGCTTTTGTCTTTGACGATGGTAATATCGCTCATTACATCGCAGACTTTCTTCATAAGTTTGACCCTTGGATGCCATTTATCTCACGAAAAGATCTTCGGGATAGACCTCTGAACCAAATGAGCCAGCTCACCGGCGAGGAGGTACTTCTCCTTGCATGCTTGAAGAATTTGTGCCGAACACTGCCGGACGACTGTTGTTCTAATCCACAATATCTGGACATCAAATCCACCTTTATCAACGCTGAGGTCAGCGGCACACTAAATCTACCTCTTTTACAAGCGTTAATACTACTTCTGCTTTACGAATTTGGCCATGGGATTTACCCCTCCGCGTTCCTAACTCTTGGTGCTTGTACACGGTATCTAACTGCTCTCGGAATACATGCGACTTGCAGGCAATCTGAAGCAGCTAGTCGTTGGAAGGACATCGAGACACGGAGACGGATTTGGTGGGCAGTCTATGTTATGGAACGGTATGTGGAATACTTTTGTTCTCGTGGATCTCCAAAATAATAAGCGTTTCAATCAATCAGTATCATGGCAATCGGCAACCCACGACATGCATTATTATTGAACGAGCCAGACGGGCATGTGGCTTTACCATCAGATGACAAATCTTGGGAGCAAGAAGTATGAACGTCATATTTTACGAGATTAATATTGTTGCATACTCATGAATACAGTATCCGTCACAAGAGGCCCGCTTGACATTGCTCTCACCGGCGACATCTGAGATGGACAGTTTTCGGCTTCTCATCCACGCAGCTTATCTCGTTGGTGGAGTTCTTCAGCACCTTTCCGATCATCATATCTCAACTGGAGATTTTGATCAAGGAACGGCACAGCTTCACCGTACGATTTGTGCTCTTCTAACTGTTCTGGAGGTTGAGTCTAAATATGCTATTGTTTCTGTCGGCGTTCCGCGAAGTGTTCTCAATAGGTAAGGTATGAATTCCTCCAAGTGAAGGGCAGGACTGACAAAATAGCGCTATATTTTTGCTGCATTCAATCTCAGCCCAGAGGGAGGGTCGACCACAGATGGAAGTTCTTGATCAAGCACGAAGAAATTCTTCTGAACTATACCTCGATCGAGCGCGAGTCTTTCTTGAAGGGGACCTTGGAGGTGTCAACGTGGCGTCTCCTTTCCTTTTACATTGGGGATTCCAGGTTTTTCAGTTCTACTACGCGACTTATCAACGGGAAGGGCGCACTGAGAGCCTACAAGCGTTGAAAGACCTGGAGAAAACCTTTGAAGTTCTTCATGAACGCTGGAAGTTAGCAGGTTTGGAGCGAGACTTTCTTTTCCCCGTGATAAAACTGACAAGGTCGTTTCAGGAGATTATATGACTCTTTTAAGCGCGACCCAAAATTGATAGTCACCGTACCAATGGAGCCGGAAACCCCCCTCTTCTTCGTTGGCTTTCGAATCGATTCTTTGCTCATATACCACTAGCCTTTGCTTTACATATTGCTTATATGTGCATCCCACGGGTTGCGATTTTAATGCGGTCAGATTCCTTTTGTAAAGTTCGGAATCATCCGAAGCGTTTTGGTTTCCGATCAGTGATACCATGAAGAAAATCACAATTTAGTTTCATTACGGTTTGCATCTGCTTGAAACTGCTGCAATTCATATCCAAGGATATCAGCCACCAAACAAGCAGAACACAACTAAGCATCCAGTTTATGCTGAAGAAATCAAGTCAGATTCCATTTACTACAATTTGATCTTGAGCAACTTCGCCGCATTTCTGAACGAAATCAACTCTAAATGTTTTTCTTTGACGAGGCCACCCTCCTGAAGTGAAGCTCATATAGAAACGTAATTCCTTATACCGTGTCCGAGTACGCGTGGTCGACGCTATACATGATCATCTCAATCTTGGTGCTTTGCAACAAGCATGCCATCGGCACAAAATTAGCATTCAGCTCGTGGTCACCCAGATGTTCTTGTTTCAAACCCCACTAGTCTCATATCTGCCCAAACCATCTTTGGCTCGGTTTCCCATTACTGCGATCGAGCATGCAAGGCAACATGTCACCCCCATGGCCGATATCGATTTGCAGCTTAACCTCCAAAAAAAGTCCGGCCGAATATTTCCGAGAGTTGACAAGCTGTATCACGAAGGTTTCTTCAGATCGCGCCGCCCACTTTAACGTGCCCTGAATGACTTTCCACTGAAGGTTTCCATGTTCGCTTCGGCAGACGGGACCACTCTTGTACATTGACGGAAGGGCGAGCGTCTGCCAACCAGGAAATTAGTAAGCATCGTCTTTGAAAGAAATTCGGGGTAAAAGCGCAACTTAGTGGTAAAAGCTATAAGTGGTGGGTCATAAGTGGGTCAAGGTTGTAAATCCGGGCCGCGCGACCCACAAAATTCCATCTGAATAGCGCACGAGTTCTAGCACTTATTTGTTCCACATAGATCATTGAAATTGAATGTTTAAATCTAAATTCGCAATTACGTACTTGATGAAGCGAGTTGGCCGCTTACCCGCGACCCCACGATCATGTATTTTTTTTGCGCGTTGCTCCACCCAAAATAATGGGTTCGATAAGGATAGTCAATTAATCCTGGCCATTTAAACAATGAAACATGACCCTGGTATCAAGGTCTGCTGCAGCGATCTACTCAGCGAACCTTGCCGACACGATAAAGGGAATGATATCGCAACGCGATAGCACACCCAGTTCACGGAAATTAAATGAGCTATTGAAATCGACAATTTTTTCATATATTCTCGACCTTGATTCGCGAGCGTTTTCTCCTTAGCCTCTTGGCCTCTTGGGGTAGAAGATGTGGCTAATCGACTTTTTATGGAGCGCAACGCGCCCTAGGCCGGCAGGCGCTAGATTTCTAACGTCATTAAGCGATAAGCAGAGCTCAAAGTCGTTTTTTTTTTTTTTTTTTTTTGGTAGGTACGATTACAAAAGAGCCTAATACGGAAATATAGATCTTCAGGTGTTATTTCTAAAGGCTTGCATTGCCCAAAGCTCAGCTCCTCCCATTCAAGCTTTGGATCCACTTGGGGGGGAAGAGAAACGACAGGTCGGGATAGTTCGTTCACTGCGGTCTCATCGATCACCTCGGCAAAGTTGCGACGTCCATAGGCAGGCATTTCGTTGGCCATACCCCTAACATTCATGTTAATAAGAGTTGGGAAAATTTTGTGGTTTAGTCAGGAGTAGTATCGGTGCCATATTGCACGGAATCTCTAGCAGTTCTCGGATAGTGGTGCTGAGGAGGATGGATCTGCGTATGAAGAGGTACTTAATGCCCGCGAACGGCGGGGAAATGCCGAATTTCCTGAGGCTGCGTCAACAACCCTTTCCAGTAAAATAAGCGGCGGTACCCTAGAAGCTGTGAGAATTCCTTGAAATTTGTCAAAGGAGAATTGTAGTTTTGTCAAGGAGCAACGCGAACTCGAATGACAATAGCCCGGCCTGGCCGCCACTGCCTTCAAGCCGCCTCCGCAGCCACCATGCAGATTGCGATGAGGTCCGCTCAGAAACCACCCCGCTCCCCATACTTCTCGCGAAGTTGCAAGAACGTCGAGAGTAAAGGTGCCGAGACGCCAGAGATCGGGATCAATATACAACTATAAAAGGCGCTGATTTCTGCGATAATCAACCGAAAATAATCAAAGCTACAGACTACCAGATCTGCTTCCAATCGCACGATGGATTTCCCTACGATCACTCTCGAAGAACACTTCATGGGTAGCCATTTTTTGAAGGCGCTTCCACCCTCGAAAACCCAGCTCTACAGCGGCATGAGTACCTCTGGCTCGCAAAGCTTGAGGATGTCAGTGTCGATGGGTCCCGGATTAAAGCAATGGATGCCGGGAACGTGAACATCCAAGTTTTATCCGAAAGCGCCGGCTCTTCCTCGTGTCCTCCGGAAGCTCTTACTGCAGACAACAATGCCCTATCTGCGACTGCACGAGCCCAGCCACGTTTCAAGGCCTTTGCTGCTCTGCCCATGAGGTATCCAGCCGCCGCGGCAGCCGAACTTGAACGATGCGTCAAGGAGCTGGGCTTTGTGGGAGCCCTGATCGACAGCCATCTTGAAGACGGCCGTTATTACGATGCGGAAGAGTTCTGGTGCGTCTTCGCCAAAGCCGTTGAACTGGATGTTCCCATCTACATCCACCCGACGACTCCCATGCCAAATGTGCAAGAGGCTCTTTACAGTGGAAACTATGATGATGCAATCGCGACGGGGCTCGGAATATCCTGCTGGGGCTGGCATGTCGACACTGCTCTATCTGTTCTCCGCTTGTATGGTGCGGGTGTCTTTTGGAAATTTCCCAAGCTCAAGGTCGTCATTGGACATATGGGTGAAATGCTTCCCTTCCAGCTTGCCAGGTTCGACGAAAAGATGAGGCAGTTGTGGCCAGATGCAAAGAAGACTTTCAAGGAAGTCTGGGATCAAAACATCTGGCTGACTACGAGCGGGATGTTTACGCTTGCGCCTATGGCTTGTCTCTTGCGCAACACTAAGATCGAGAAGATCATGTACAGCGTTGACTATCCTTATTCTGATACAACGCAAGGAGAGAAATTCCTTCGGGAGCTTCGAGAAAGCGGGCTGGTTTCAGAAGAGCAATTCCAGATGATTGCATCGAAGAATGCCGCAAATCTGCTCAAAATCAAAGTCTGAGGCCACGTGAGAACAGTGTTTCGATAGCCACTTGAAGGGATGCACAGCTCAAGGTTCCGACATTTCTTTTAGATCCAACACGAGTAACTCGTGTGGGCCAGCTTCAAAAAGCAGGCAGGTGGAAAACTACGGGACTGCCAACTGAAATCGAGAAACTGAGCGGGTATCAACGCAGTGGAAGTGTATGTTAGGTTGCATTTCACAATTAACGTGGTCATTTGAGAGCAGATATTGAAAAATAAAAAGCGCTTATTCAAATGATTTAAGCTTTTCGAGATTGACAAAGCAGACTAGGGTCATGCTTAACCATAGGCGACCCTCAGAGATATCGTTCGCTGCAAAAACTTGGTAACACCCGGGGAATTTTCACACGAGTTGTGCCACTTAACTTGTAATCTATCAGGAGTCTATGCACAGGGAAAAGACGGATCTAAGGACGGTATCGCAAGCAGTGTAACTAGCGAGGAAAGCGTCGAGCGATTAGAATACATTAGAGGCTCCGTGCATAGCCAAAGACAATCGAAAGCAGGAGCAGTGGCTGCAAAACAATACAACGATGTTGGCCTTGTCAGTCTAACTCTATTTTTATCGCCCCGATGCCCCGACTGACACAACTTAACATAGCAACGGATTTCTCTGAGTCGTACAAAGCCGTACCTTTGTGATCTACCGTCCCCGCACATAAGTTAATTTTGCAGGCACCGCATCCACCCGACTCGCACAGGGATGCCATGTCGAAACCGGCCTCACGCAAGACTTGGAGCAATGACTTGTCAGGTGGCACACGAAGATTCTCGTTACGGCCGCTGTCGACCTCTTTGACGTCGACATCGAAAGCCTCGCCGCGTGGACCGGCGGCGTCAGCGCCAAAGCCCTCGAAATGAAGCAAGTGGTCAGGGTATCCCGTTTCTTTTGCACGATGCTCAACGGCATCCATCAATCCAGATGGTCCACAGCAGTATATACGGTTGGTAAAGCAGCCGTCTTGTTCGGGCGATGTAATGAGCTCGTTAACGTTTAATCGCTGCTTCTTATCTTTGGCATAGACGGTAGTCTTTTCGGGCGGCAGAAGATCCAAGAAGGCGACGTCTTTGAGGCTTCGTACCGCATAGTGCACCTCGTATTTGACGCCTTTAGCTTCCCAATCTGGCAGCAATGGCAGGAAGGCCGTGACGCCTATTCCACCAATGATCAGCAATCGCCGATCCACAAGGCCTTCTTTCTCGCATTTCTCCTCATCCTCCGCAGCTCTCGGGCTTTCTCCGGGGGACATGGTGATCTCATCAGCAAGCTTGAGCTGTTGATGGAGATATGTGGATCCGCCACGTGAATTATCGTCCAGTGCAACGCCCAGCGAGAATCTGTTCAGGTCACCCGATACTATCGAATAAGACCGTTCGAATTTGCCGTTTCCAAACTTGATCTGAGCAAAGGTGAAGGTGGAGAACGCAGCCTTGCGGAGAATAATCGGCTCGCTTAGCTCAAATGTGAGTTGCTTCACCCGTGGCGTGACGGCTTGTGATGCTATGAGCCTGTATCGCTTCGGCGTCTTCCTGAGCTTGATGAAACCAAACTCTCGCACCATCTCGGTCAATGGTTCAATCTCTGTGAGGTCTTGGATTAGAGGAAGAGCCACTTCCTTTGCCTGGAGCACCCTCTTCACGTTTAAGCAGGACCACGTCGGGTACGGTCGCTCAACCAGATTGATCGAATCGCCCGATTGGATGTAGCCAGTCTGAAGGACACGATAGAGCCAGCCTACTCGACCGGTTCGAGTCACCCGCTTTAGGGCGCGCGGCCACTCGAAGCGAAGATTGAGCTTGTAGCACGGGTTTCGTGGCTCGCTAACCTGGAAGAGAACTTTGTCTCCAACTTGGTAGATGTCGCCGATGCAGACATTCTCCTCGGTCAAACTTGCGCCCACGATGTTTTCTCCAAAGGCTCCAAAGTCGAAAAGTTCCGGCTTGGGGCTTTTTTCACATCGCCAGTCTTCATAGTGACCTGCATCATACTGCATGATGGCACGATCGATACCGCCGTGGGTGTGATAGACATGTTCATCGCCAGAGATTCCCGTAGTCCCGATAAACACTGGACCGGGCAATTCAGACTTGAAGATTCCTGAAGGCTCTCCAACTAGTGTCTTGATCTTGCCGGTGCGAATCTGAAGAACAACGCCTGGCTCAGGCCGGGTCGCCTTTGGAAGCTCCGTGACGATCTCCTTTGTGATGTCGCGGCTGCAATAGGACATGCTTTTAGGTGCTTTTCTTAGACGGTGGGAATGTGGTGAAGAACTGAAGCCAGTCTGGCGAGTGCGCTTTTAAGTATGCTTACCGGAAGAGGGACTTTGGAGGAAAATTATCGTATTACTAAAGCTATCTTGTCAATCATAGAAAAATTTTATGCGTTTGTTAATGGCTGGATGTCTGATATCATTTAGATACGGGCTTTAAAGCTGAGGTGGATCAATCATTGGAGCACTCTCAGATTATCCAAATCAAGCTCCGCTCTTATCCCGCAAGTGGATGTAAGCTCGAGCTGACAGCTAGTATTTAGCTTGCAGATGTCTTGCATCAATGAAGGGGGTAGTTTTATCAGGGTTGCATCAGTCATATATACACCAACAATTCAGCCGTGAATTACGTTAATCCTATTATTGGAGCATTTTTATGGTCGGAAGGCTTAAGGCCACAACCCTCTTTAAACTTTTATCTAGGGGTACACATCTCAAGAAGGAAAGCCGCTTTTCTGGTTATCCACGCTCGGCATTTTGTCGAGTATTATATTGTGAGAGGGACAGAGCGTATTGGTTGTAAATCTTGCCACACTAAATCTCATGCACTAAACCCCGCTCATACCCCGCTTTTTCTTGATCACGGTATGTAAATACTCTTTGCTTTTGCCCTTCTACCATTATTTTATTTTCATAATGATATCACTCAACGAAGATCTCATAATCTGATTTCCAAACAATCTGCCATCTGGAAATGCCAAACCGAACACGTAGGCTTCCACTCCATGTTTACAAGGCAATCTTTTGAATCCGTATTGATTGAATAGTATTTTCTGATCTGCGGTACAATGTGAGTTAAATACGCTAAGTTATTAACAAGAGAACGCTGACCAGTTACATGGAAGGGCGCACAAGCTAGTCATTGGCCCGAGGGCCAAGGAAAAATATGTGTTGATCGCTTCTCCTGAGAGACCGCTATTGAAGGGTCTTGCGTAATGGATCTTGGATTATTATACTAGACCTATTTACTGTTGAGGCCCGATTTACTACACGAAACCGGTGAACAAGCAGATATTTACATGAACTGTAAGACTCCTAGTGGTAATTTACCCCCCTCAGGTCGACGGCCAGAGCTGGGTGCAGGAGCATAACGTTGTACTGGCAAAAGGTGCTTCCATTTTCTTACTAAAACAATTCCTCAGATAACAAGGCAAACAAATCAATCCTCACGAGGCTTTGCTTTCATCCACAGTGGTGACCGGTATAGTACGACGTACTCTGGATTTTCATACACTTTATTGAGCAGTTCCCAATCAAACTTCCACAATAGCTTTGCAAGGATAAGCCGCATCTCCACCATGGCAATATAGCGACCAATGCACGTCCGTGGACCAACGCCAAACGGTTGGAAGGCTTCACGGTTGTCGCCCATATCCTCAAGCCATCTTGTTGGAATAAATTGATCAGGATTGTGAAATGCTTCCTTATTTTGGAAGACAGAGAGGCGTACAACGCCTACTTCTGTCCCCCCTGGCACGACAACATTGTCAACGACGATAGGTTTATCGGTACGCCGCCACATAGGCCCAGGAAGGACAGGGTTCAGCCGCATTGACTCATTGAGTACCGCATCCAACAGAGGAATCCTTGTCGCTACATTCTGCGAGGTGATGTCATCGTATGATGGAAATGCGACTCGAACCTGCGACACAAGGTCCTTGTAGATGGAAGGATGTCGCCCAAGATTCCACATGGTTACCGTGAGGGCGGTCGCCACGGTATCACCTCCCCCTGTAACGAGCGTGGTTGCTTCTCCATTCATCTCATGCTGCCCCATTCGGTCATTCTCATCCGTAGCGTCTGCGGTGCCATTGAGGATGATGCTCATGATATCGTGCTGCTCGGCATCACTGTTGACCTTATCCCGCTCGGCTCGATCACGCATCTGCTTGCGGGCGAAGTCCACGACACCTCGAAAAGCCTTGGGAGTGAAGGATTCAGGGCCGTAACGGTACACGAATGAAAGGAAGCGATAAACCTCCGGAATACATTGCGCAATAACAGATACGCGTAAGGCATCCGGGAGGACATGCAAAAAGGGATGAGTCTCAGGGTCGTCTAGCATAGCGAAGTCGGCGCCAAATGACAGCTTGCCAATGATATCTGATGTGACACAATCAAAATAATTCGTCATGTTGATTGACTTTCCACGGCTGGCAGCGACTTTCTCAACGAGCTTCTCTACCAACGGCAAAATCAAGATTGGCTCTTGTTTAGTCAATGCGCTATTAGAGAAGCCGGGATTCATCAGCTTTCTCTTGCGTCGATGTTGGTTCGGGTCCTTAATGTTGCTGACATTTGTCGCAGCAAATCCTATCACACGTAAAGCGAAGTCCCCGCGGTACACATCGCTCCGTCCGACTATTTCTTTCAAAGATCGAGGACTGCGGAAAACCAGCTGCCCTGGAGCCACTCGTAGAACATCGGTCTCGTAGCTATCAAACAGCTTTTCACATTGTTGAGGGAAGTAGCCGATGTATATCCAATAAAGGAAATACAAAGAGGAACAAGCAGCTAATTTCGGCCCTTTGAATCCCTTAAGTGGATGGAGTGTCAAGCGATATATGCATTGTAATATCCAAGCCTGAAAAAAAGCGTTAGCGAACCGGCCGGTATCAAAAAATTAAACACCAACCAAAATTGCCGCAATGGCGCAATTGTAAAGTGATGAACCAGCCAATGAAAGCATGATTATTTCCAAATCTCGTGGGAAATACTTTCAGGTGCTAGTGCTCTATAGAGAGCAGAAGACGTGGATTTGAGCCGGATTTATATTTCTAACGCTGTTTCCATGCTTATCGCTAAAACGCACGCTCGCAATCTTGAATTCTACGGTTCGTCGTGAATTCCGGAATGCTTGACATATGTACCCGTCGGATATTTCAGATATCGGCTATTTGGGATACATATGGTCAATCTATTGTCTTGGGATTCCGACGCTGGCGCTCGGATCGGCAAGGATGCCGGTTGTGCCGAAGTGCTACTGCTGCAATCCCGTTGGTTATTGACGAAATATTCGGGTTTTGCTGACACTTGCGCTTGAAAAAGGACTGTCTGATTGGACAATGAGAACTCTGGGTGTTTGATTAGGTGCCCTGCTAGGTCCAGGGAAGTGGCAAATCACACCCTGAAGAATAATCTCCGCAGCTTAATGACTATGTGCATACGTGACCATGCAGGGCACAGCGTACATAACGAAAGTTGCTTACGCTCTGTTCGCGGACTTTAGCGCCGAATCTGGTCCGTACGTGCTAACTTCCGCTTCTGCATTGCCACGTTCACAATCACCAAGAAATTGACTATTCCGACGGGCGTCGGTCCGACAACAGTTACGGAACCCCCGCATTTCCGACAATATTCGAATCAGATCCCCGAAATGCCTTCTAAGTCGAGAGTTACCTTTTATAGTAAAATATGAAGGACCGTCGCGTCTGAATTTTATTATGAGAGTCTCCAGTCGGCCTGTGCTCGCTGCTCTAGTATTGTTGATACACTGTTTTTCAAGAGACGTTTCACGCTGACCATAGCAGCAGCACCGATGCGACGGTGACCTGCCCTGTTAGCGCTGTAAACGTAATCAAGTGCCTGTCTCCTCCGCCGGAGCTATCTTTATCATATATTGATATCTAACAACAGGCCTGGGTCGTATTTGCAAAGAACGTAATCCGGAGGACACTACATCTTATCCATCTTCGTGGCTAGCTCAGTGCTCACACTATAGTTGCATGATCAGGTGCTCGGTTCAACGTCACCTACGACAACGACGAGATGTTAAAAACATTCCAGGTTACGGAGCTTCCATCGCATCCTCCTATTTACCCATTTCTGCCCAAGGAGGCGCTACAATATATACTCGCTGTGTTTGGTCGCTGGACGGCTGCAGGCGATTTCAATCTCCCTGAAAAAGACACACTTAACAGCCGTTTCCCGGAAATCAAGGCGCGCACTGTCCGCGAGGTTCTGGAGCAGTGTTGGAAGGCTTGAGCCGCCTCCTTTCGGGGTCTAGATTTCTATTGATCTTAGGTCAATCAAAGGTGGGAGTTTTACTCAATGTTGGTTGACAGGGTGGAGATTACTTTGAAGGAATGTTGAGACTTTCCATAAAATGGGAAGTTTCTTGATTACCAGACCGAAGTGATTCCCGAAATAAAATCATCGTTGAATTTGGCTTTTTCTTTCCACTTACAAATAGGGTCTTCAAATGACCTTATCCTTAGAAGCCTGAACGACCAGCTCCGTTCTTAACTCTCAGCCCTCACTTTATTTCAATTCTATTATATAAGTATCGTGTCGCGGCTTGACCCGGACTCCGATTAGGATCACTAACTTCGGCGATGACAGTGGTGTTGGAGCCCGGACTCGATGACTATATCCCGTAACCGCGGACACCATACCCACGGCCACTACCATATCCAGCATAGTTTTCCCGGCAACCTTTGCAACGGCGGAGTACGAAAACGTGCCCGCGGACAGGACCGTTGCCACCGATGGGGATTGGTGGAGAGACAAGGCGGTGTCGGGGAAGATGAGGGGGACCGACCCCGAATGGGCTTAGCGTCCCGCGATTTCGGATTGCATTTGCGCCAAAAAAAAGTAGTCATCATGGCGATGCTGATCTGACTTGAACTTCTTTTCTATTTGTGTCGGTAGTGCCAGTTCAATATCCTACTCCCTTGAAAGTCCACAGCCGTACCTCTTTCTCTCATCATGGGTTCTGGTTCTCCTCCAGCCCCGAAGCCGTCGGCAATTCCGTCTCACATGCTGAATGGCAATTCTCCCCTCCAGTCGTCCACTGCTGCAGGCTCCGGCTCTGGCAATCGAGTTCGCGATGCCCGTGAGCGTGAGAGCCTCAATTCCTCTATTCAGTCCTCCTTTGCTCCTCGAGTCCCCATCGAGTTCGACTCCGTCGAGGCGGGGTCTGCCACCGCGGGCGATTCCACTGCCCGTGAAACGGCAGCAGCAGCTAGCGCCCACAGCCCCTTGACTCTTCGGTACGACGAATCCTGGAACCCGCATGTTCATTGATTTCCAGTTCCTGACTATTCCGCAGTGGCCGGCCAACTCTGAATGACCCTCCCCGCGACCCGAGGGACGAAGGCGGTCCCTTGACCCCGCCGGCGACCGTCAGCCGCCCCGCGAGTCCCTATACCTTGAACCCACCGATCGACTTTGACGGTCTTAGCTGGCCTTGTAAGTCATATAATCTGGTTGTTTGCAGATCGATTTTCTAAACTTGCCACCCAGGCCCCGGAACACGTGAGCGGTTGGAGTCGACGCCGAAGGAGAACGAAGACCGGATTCAGAAACTTGCGGGAGCAGTGCGCACAATTCTCGAGTGTGTTGGCGAGGACCCTGAACGAGAGGGGCTTCGTGGGACTCCCGAGCGATATGCCAAAGCCATGCTCTTCTTCACCAAGGGCTACGAGGAGAACGTTCGGGATCTGGTCAATGGCGCGGTTTTCCACGAGGATCACGATGAGCTGGTCATCGTGAAGGACATTGATGTGTTCTCGCTGTGTGAACACCACATGGTTCCGTTTACCGGAAAGGTATGTCTTGCATGCGTTCCTCTCGAGTCGTTCTAACCAAGTGGGGCAGATGCATATCGGCTACATTCCGGATCGCCGCGTGCTCGGTCTTTCCAAATTGGCTCGCCTGGCTGAGATGTTCTCCCGTCGACTCCAGGTCCAGGAGCGCCTGACCAAGCAAGTTGCTCTTGCCATCTCCGAGGTCCTCAAGCCTCGCGGTGTCGCGGTTGTCATGGAGTCTTCCCACCTGTGCATGGTCATGCGTGGCGTGCAGAAGGTCGGCAGCACTACGACCACCAGCTGCATGCTGGGATGTATGCGGTCAAGTGCCAAGACCCGGGAAGAGTTCCTGACGCTTCTGCATCGCAAATAATTGTCCCTTCTTTGCTCTGTGCCCATCACCCCCAACTCAGCACTTGAGTTCGGGTGTCTCTTTACGAATTTGGAGTTTCGGCAGTGACCTTTCAACAGGTGTACTTAATGTTGGCTCTTGCCTCATTTTCTAGCGTTGATTTTTGTATCCTCTTTTCATTTTCTGATTCATCTGCATATAACCTGGCAGTATCTCGGATACACCCTGTCTCTGAGGCCAACATTTTGCAACTTTTTCGATCCGCCGTCTTCGCGGGTCCGCGACGAAGATCTCTACACTCACGGATGACTTGACTCATTAAATGATGTTTAGACTAACACTATCCCACACGCAGGGCTGCTTGTTTATTTGTTGGAGTTATGATTTTGCGACTCAAAACCTCTTGGCGGCGCCGGCGAGGCTGTTTCAACACTTGACGTTTCACATTGTACTCTTAACACTCTGATGTCAGGTTCTACCCTGTCGTCTGTATATGTCCCATACCTATCTATATGTCGGAATGCTATGCACATTACTGATCTATTCTGATTACCTCTTTACTGTTCTCTTTCCAACGTTGTATCGTGAAAATCCCGTTCTTTTGAGGGACAAGGGAGATTCAGCATGACTTGTGGGAGGATCTGCATCTCTTATTAAATATATTTTGTATGTGTTATGGAAGGATGAGCTCAAGAGACCTATCAATTTGTGAAGGATTCGTGTTTTGGGAGCCTAGAATAGCAATGCTTTGGTGCCCGGTTTTCGGATGTTGTTCCATTTAACCTGGTAGGCGAAAGGAAGGAGGTGTCCGGTCGTGAATACACACTCTGCTGTTTACCTTCTCTTCCCTTCACCTTTCAACCCTTCTCTCTACCAAACCTCCCTTTCCATTCTGTCTCTACATCCACCGACTAACTCGTCGATTCTGCATCCGGTGTATTGAATCTCCAAGCTGAGTATCTCGAACCCGAGAGGAAACGAGCCAGACTCAGACCAGGTATGTCAGTCTGCTTGTGTCCATGAGCTTGCTAACAAGATGGAAGCAAACACGGTTCAGCCTTATCGCGGACAGAGCCTAAACTACTGAAGCCTCGTCCGATGATGGCGTCCCCGGGCCCCCATCAATTCTACACAGACCTTCTGAATGGTGCAGACCTTATGGATGTGAGCCCTGACACCCACACCGCCGCTGCTGCACGGCCAGTCAGTCAGGACCTTTCTTCTCCACTGTCCTTTCTTCAAGGCACGACTCTCTCTCCTCCCAGCACTGGAAGTTCAGATATGGATAGGAACCAGAACAAGAGACCTGCGCAAGCTCCGGCTACCCCCCAGCGTCCTTCCAAGCGTATCACTACTGAGCACAGCCCGACCGGACATTCAATTCCAGGCTTTCGTCCCAATGACATCGACTTCGACATCACTGATGCAGACATCCTCAATCCTGCTAATGCCGACACTACCGCTGTCGCTGACTTTCTGGCTGCCATGGACAAGTTGATCGCTACTCCGCCTGAGAAAAGACGCACCCCTCGCCAGAATCTCCAGGCCTTTCTAATCCAGCAGCAGCTTCTCGCCGGTATCCCTGTTGATCGTCTCGAGCCCATGAATGGGCCCGGGTCGCGCCAGGCCATCTCCCATCAGGGAGCCTTGAGCCGTTTTAATACACCTCCTGCCATGACGGTGACTCCCAATGCCACTTTCATTCCGCATATCCCGCCTGCGCAGTTCCTTGGCGGGGTTGCTCCTCTCCCGATCCATGAATCGCTGCCAAACCCATCGTGGATGAAGAAGGCAAACGAAAATGAAAACGGCGGTGTCAATTGGTCGGATCCTGTGACTCCCACCCAAAACTCGGTCTCTTCAACTGAGTCCCCGAAGGTGAAGAATCCCCAAACCCCAGACAATACCATGGGCGTGTCCACTTACTTTTCCTCAGTCGCAGAGCAGGCGGCACTGACTCAGTTCTATGCTGAACACTTCTCGACTGGTTCTGGTCTCCTGCAACACCCCGTCGCTGCACCTACCGCCGCAAACCTGGATGACGATACCGATGATGAAGGGCTGCGTGCTCACAGCTGAGCAAGACTGAAAGTGATCCCAGATAGAAGTACTGTGACGGCCACAATTATTTTCTGTGTTGATTTCAGAGCCGAGAAAGACTGTGATTCGTGATACGGATGTGATTCATAGTCTTGCTGCTGTTATCTACTGCACCCAAGGGAATAGGACCCTCCAATGCTGAAATTCATATCGCGGATTTCAATTATAGCATGTAGCTGTGGTAAAATTTACCGTCACCTGTACCCTCGAGCATTTGAAAGCTCTATATTTGGACAAGTTATGGTTGCGAATCTCACATTGCGAATGCCCTCGATTACGCAATGCCTATTGGAAGTTCTTGTGATGCCCACGCCTGATGTTTTCATGTTGACGATTAAATGCGTTCCGAGAGTTGCGATAAATCATCCACGACCAATCCTTCTGACCGCTCCAACGTGCAGTTAGGAAAAGTGAAAAAGCACTAAGAGTAAATTGCGCTTATTAGAAACTGCATACTGAATAAAAAGAGATAATAAGAGCACAAATTGGATCATTGTCTTGATATATTGAATTGTTCACCAAAAAGGATTGTTATTTAATCATTTGTCCTTCAAAGTGAGGCATACGTCACGATAAATCAAAATTCAGGTACTATTAGCAGGCGTCAGAGCAACTTTCGTTCCGTTAGCACTTGACATGGTCAATGTCAATGCCTCCTCGAATGGCTTCGAGTCGCGGCTCTCAATAGCCTCGAAAAGTTGAAGGATTCTGACGACCGTATATCCAGCCTCGGTTAAAGCAAACTGCTGCCCGATACAGATTCGAGGGCCACCATTGAAAGGGACATATGCCCAGCCGGGCCTCAGCTTTTCCCACCTCTCCGGACGGTATTCGTCTGCATCAGGCCCGAAGACTTCAGGTAGGCGATGCATTGTATGTGTACTGTACATCACCTCGTGGCCTTTGGGGACGTAGACAGGGGCCTTTCCGTCCGGCCCGCCTCCGGTAGGTAGGTACGTGTCTTTGTTGGCCATGCGTACGTTGAAGGGGACGATGGGATAAAGACGTAAGGCTTGACAAAGGTTAGTAGACTTTCTATCGATGGTCAGGGGGGAGCTTACACTCGTTCAGAATCCAGCCCAAGTAGGTCATTGATTTCAAATCTTCAAACGTGGGTTTCCGGCCATCCAACTCGAGCACTTCTTTTCGAAGTTTGGTCCAGATATCGGGTCGTCTCGCCAAGACGAAGAACGTGATACTCAATAAGCTAGCTGTTGTGTCGCGGCCAGCCAGCAGAATATTCAGCAGCTGGTCTGTGAGCTCCGTTTTGTCCAGGGTTCGTTTGGACAGCTCGTGCAAAAAGACGTATTGCTGTTCAGCAAGTTTGCTGGCTTCTTTGGAAACCTCCTGGCCACTGTCTAATGCCATTCGATGGTTGATTGCTTTCTCTACAAACCTGTCAACGTAAGAACGGGCGTCTACCACTGCCTTGGAAAATTCCCTGCTTCTGTAAAACATCATGAGGGCGCCCAATCGACCTCGCATAGCCAGACCCTCCTGGGCTACGTTGAAGTCCTTGGCAAAGGCCGAGGCGGCGGGAGATGTAACATCGTTGAGCGAGTGGACCGACTCTCCGAACAAAAATTCAGTGGCCGAGTCAAGGGTCTTGAGATGAGTCAGTGAGAGGGTTCGGTATGAAAGAGGCGGAAGAGAAGGCAATTACCATTCTAAAAAACAAATCTTGCAAATCCACCGTTGATCCGTCACGAGGGATGTGTTTAATGAGCTTGGAAACGTGGGTCTCATAAATCTCGATGTCGGTGATCTGGTTGCGAGCAAAGTTGGGCCGGAGAAGAGCTCGAGAGTGTTCCCATTGAATACCATCGGCACAAAAGATGCCGTGACCCAAAAGTGGACTCATGGAGTTTATGCGCATTGAACCTAGCTCGAAGTCTTTGAACTTGAGCGCTAAGATGGTCTGGACGTTTTTAGGCTCAACCGTGAAGACGGCATTTCGACCGGCCATGCTCGCTTTAAACGTGGTACCGTAGTCCCGATGCCAGCTCCGAACCAGCTCAAGAAAACGTTTTTCGCGGCTGGCCGTGACCATGGCCATGACCATCCCAAGGCCAAACAAGCCGTGAGACACGGAGTGCAGCGGTGCTTGGCAGCCATTTTCCCGAGCGAACTTCCATCCTAAACATTGTCAGCCCTACACTTTCTTCAAGTGAGAGGGTTCTCCATGCCTTGGAAGAATTGTGCAACCTTCGCTATCGAGAAAACGACGGCGGCAGCTCCAGCGATCAGAACATAGACGGGAATCTGCGACGAATCAAGTGAAAGCAGCCCCATGGTTGCAAATGATTCGGGAACTTCTACTTGACAAGCACAATCAGCCAGTTCCTGGGGGTGATTCAGAAATGGATTTATTTCGCCGGCTCAGCTCTCTTAAATGTCATAATTGCCATTACGAATCCCCCTCGTCGGGGCCAATGCGTAAGGCGGCCAGCGGCCATGGCGGGGCTGAGTCCCGCATCGTTCATATTTGGCAGGGATTTTCTCCGGAGAAACGGGGTTGGATCAAGCCACGTGCCCTCCCCGTATCTTTTTGAGAACTGTCAGAATCCAGATAATTCTATGGAGGCCTAGATACTGGCGATTCAGTTACTAGATTTGGCCGGCCTCGGCAGCAATTTGTACTTCCCTGAGAATCTGTATTTTGTTAGAAGATGATGAATAGGTCAGATAAGAACACCCACCCAAGAACTCCATCACTTAGATATGCTCCGTGGCATATACTTGACTCCGCTGGAAGAGACCACGTGTACCTTTGAGCCCTGTACGGAGTCGTTAGTGCCGCAAAAACAATTTGGATAGCGAAGACTTACTGGGGTCGCGGGCCATGTCGTCCACCCTTTACTTTCGAGCTTCTCAAGAATTGCGCTACCGCCACCGAGCTTGCCGAGCCCAGTTGCCCCCACGTCAGCTCCCAGGTCAATGTCCTGGCTCCTGCTGGCTGCGTGAATCTTTTCTTTCTCGTCGATTCGGGGTTAGATAAGTCGGCGATCAGCGATCATCCATTCGTTTCGGGATCGAAATAGCCAACGGATCCAGGATGAATGCTCTCGTAAGTCAAGGGGGCAAAGAGGTAATTTCCTTCAATGAAGAGCTTGACTGTCCTTGACATCAGACATAATGTTGATGGAGTTAGACACTGGGTAGGCAATGGGAACTACTGAATATGGGGGAAACAAATTTCAATGCGGATTGTTTGCTCAAATATGTAGTTTGTGAGGAGATAGCCCCGCCATATCTCGAGGCCTCTCACCTTGCCGACAGCTGATACAGCATCTCGCTTACAAGGGGACCCCCACTCATCGCATCAGTTGTAGACAGAGACCCAACCGGTTCTACAGGCTTGTCACAAGTCTATCCACTCGGTTGCAAGACCAGAGCAAGGGGAGGGTGGGACCAGTTCAAACCCGGATCCATGGATCGCGCGGTGCCATTCCTGCAAATATATACTCGGCAAGTCGATAAGATCTCCACCTCAGATCCATAGCGGCTGAGGCTGGCCAGGTGGGTCGGGTGGCTGCGAACTTACAGCCACCCGATTTAGAGAAGAAGAAAAAGCTCTTCATCTGAAATCCAACGACTCGCGAATGTTGAGATACTTGCACGAATACCCCGCCCACCGCTCACACCCCACCTCGAACTCACCCTCAGACTCCGTTGAATTTTCCCTCTCCTCCCCACAACAGACCGCAGAAGTCCATACTTAGTACTATCCCAAAACCATGCCTGTCACTCTCACCACAGCCGATCATTCGGCTGTTAAATGGAAAACTCCGAAGGCGTCGACTGCTGAAGAGCTCTTCGAACTGTCATGCCCGGAAGATCATCGTCGCAGTCGGAAACTGATACAACATTCATTTCCGGGGAAACTTTTTGACAAGTCTCATATTTCCGCCTCGGAACATGGGTTCGTATGGGCTGTGTTTCACGCTTATAGCTATCATCACCACTTGATCATACGCCCTGAAGATGTGTGGTTTTCCATTCTTACACAACTCAGTTTCTTCATCAACGCGCATGCAGAGGAACTGCGATCGTCTTTTGTGACACATGAAGGCCAAAAAGAGCTGGCAGTTACGGCCGTGGGGACAATCGCGAACGTCGACATTGGTGCCCTGGCCTTGCAAATGACGAAGGAGATTGAAAAGAATGTGGTGGACGGGGAGTTGCGAACCTGGATTATGCCAAATTTTACCACGACAACCGAATCCGACCACGTAGTCGCGGCGGTTTTGATGATGGGCACCTTGCAGAAATACTTCTCCTACACCATGATGCTGCTGTGTGGAATTCCGTCTGTCACCCTGCTAGGTGAGCGGGAGGACTGGATTACTCTTGTGAAGAAACTTGAGAAGCTCCATCAGCTCGGCGACGAACCTGCACGATTTGCTCAGCTTCTTCGTCCAATTCTCAACAATTTTGTGGCTTCTTTCGATAGTCCGGAATCACCCGATATTCTGGATTTCTGGAGCAGATGCGCTCATAAAGAGTCTGGGGGCAGTGGACCATCCTATTTGTCTGGTTGGGTTTCAGTCTTCTGTTTCTGGAATGAATATGGAAACGTGATATACAAGGAAACAATTCATTCCAAGTCTACGCCCGAGTTCGAGGCACGGAACACTGAAATGGGGCTAGATGGCCCTTTGTCGCGTCGCATTGATATCGATGATATCCCGTCCGGTTTTGCCTCCGTACCGGTTACTGTCAACGACAATGGGGTTAATTACAACACGACGATGGTGGCTGGCCTGATTGGTATTCAAGCTATACCAAACGGAGCCGTGTTGGATGGCACAAAACAGCATAATGATAATGGTTCGCTTCCGGTTGAGAAAGCTGAAATTGATTCCATCCAGCCATTTTCAGGATGGTGGATGTATGAAAAACAGCCCGTGGAGAAAAGCGATTAACGGACCAGTGAGAAATTAATTGCTAAAGAATTGAGAATTATATTCGGTGCAGCATCTCTACTGATAGTAGACGTGTTTTTTCTAATTTGGGTATTGCAAAGATTGGCCGGCTCCAAAGATCTGTCAAGCATGAGAAGAGTTGAATTATTATTCCAATTGCAGATCGGGAATTCACTATTGCTAACTGTTCATTGGAAAGAAGAATCGTACTTGACGCCGCCCAATCTTTGATCGGTTGCTGGGAAGGTTCGGAGTGTCTTCTTTTTAGAATCCCGCACCTACCCTTACACAGTCTGTCAAGTTACTACTGCTTAACATTAATCCTCACTTTCTGCCAAGATCCAGATTCTCATACTGCAAGACTGGTTTTCTGTCATTTTATGGCACGACCGGGCTGACGCATCTTTCAAGATACCAGAACTACAAGCTCCATCACTAACATAATTCAGCTTGGCACTGGCCAAAGTGTTATTAACTACGATGCCAATATACAAAGAACTGGGGAATATGGAATCGATGCTTTTGCCCTGAATGTTGGCACAGATTCCTATAGTGGCACCCACATGTCCCTGATCTAACAGTCTGCTGCCAACCGACATGAAAGTGTTTATTTCGTTCGACTCAACTGGTGGCATTTCAGCCAGGGCAGCGAGGTTGGTGTTAGGTGCATGGACTTGGAGGGCGGTGACTGGTTTTGCCAATTCTGCCGCTTTGTTATCCTGCCATCTCACCGCCCGCTAACACGTGTCCCGCCTAGGCGACTCCCCTAGCGCAACCTCAGCCTGACGTGACATCAACACCAATTTCCATGTCCTAGTCTTCCGGACTCCGGTGGTGTACTGATGATGGATGCCCCCCAGAGACTCAACCCAGTTCTTACATATTCCCCTACCTTTATTCTGGTGACTTCCCCGGGTGCCAGTGCCCTAAGGCGCAGCCCGTCTCACCCGATCTCAAGCTTGACTTCCTGGACCGTGTGGGAGCAACCCCCTTCATCAACACAATCCCATGAGAACCCCATGGGGCGCTTAATATAAGCTACCAGACATGGGTGATAAGCACTGTGTCTTTTATTTTGCAATTTGGACGTCGGAGATTGGGGGCAACCGCTGGACCACCTAGAGGTTCTTTCATCACCTAGGGCAGTCCAACTTCGTCCTTTCTGGGCTCCGTTATTTTTGAGCATTCTCTGGCTCATCGAGCTCTGGCCCTGGCTCATCTAGTTTCCTGGCCCCACCTTGGGCCAGCCCCTGTTCTCACCGCGCAGACTTTCTTTGCAGCGATCGACATGATGCATATTACTAGGTTCTCGGGGCTTTGAGATGCCGGAATGGTTGGGTCGACTTTAAGAGGTTCGGAGGGAGAACCCTCTGTTGAGATATCGCGATTTCGTGATACACTGCCTTAACCTTGTGGCGGTCCTTTGGATAAACACGTCCTATGTCTATCTGCTGTAAACTACGGCCGGCACTGCACTACGGTGTATCCGTCCCATGACGACAAAAAGGAAGCCTAACGATCTGCCAGACACCAGCCAGACATATCGCTTGACTGTGAGTGGGAGGCCCTGCGGTGAGGTGAAGCCGTCCACTGGCATGCACCTCTCGGTGCCCAGCCATGGCATCGCCACCATTGGAGTCAAGGGCAAAAGTTTTGCCTCCAGCTCAGAGCGTCACCAAGCTCTCACCTGGTCATTTTTGGTGCCTATGTGCCTTGTCACTGGCGATGCCATTCTTGCTTTATGCAGTACGTAGATAGATCGATCCATGGAGCCATGTGATCTTGCCCCAGGAGGCTATGTGATGTGGCACGAGAAGACCGGAAGGGCTCGAGGACACTGGAACCTCTCCAAAACTAACTGCAGCAATCTTTGACTGCATCCGACGCTCCACAAACAAAGGGCGAAAAGTGCGAGGTCCGAATTGGGCCAAATCGGGCCAAAACTGTTCATCGGCTCCGAATCCAGCTGTAGAGCCGCACTTCAGCCACGCATTGACGTCTGATCACCAACTTCCTGGTTTGTCAATTCCAGGTTGATTCCAACATATCAAAGTAGTTCGTTCACTGATTCACCGAGAACCGGTGCGTATAAACCCAACGCGTGAATTCCCTTGCTCACACACCAGGCTTCACAGCACGGAAAAACCGATGATCCGCCCTCCCCCCAAAACCCCGACGGCCTGGTGAGAACGCGGACACGAGAATTGGCTCCACTCATCTGTGCTTTCCTCGACTCACTTGGAGTGGTTCTCCATCACCTCTCTCTCTCTCTCTAACCCTTGTTTAGCTGCAGCCAGATGCTGCTGGCGACGCTTTCATGGCTGGGTCCCATAGGAGTCTGCCGCTGAAAGACCAGTGGAACGCCGATCAAGACCGCGATCCCCGTGAGAGGGACAGGCGCAGAGGTCGAGGGTCGAATCGAGATCGGGGCAGAGCCCGTCATCGCGAACGAGGAGGTCGTCACTCCCGTCCTAGCGACCGCCATTTCGATTATCCTCCACGATCGCCACCTGCGCGCACTTCTCGCTTTGCCTCTGATCTATCTCACGCCGGTGATTCTGCTGTGGATCGACCCCCTCCGCGCGGCTCGCCCGGTCCTTCGTCGGGTTTCAACCACAATCGACGATCAGATTATCCCCGCCCACCATCATCGGTTGACTGGAATGCTCATCCATCTGGACCGTTGGATAGAGACGGTCCGGTTTCTCGGCGAGAAGAGTCGCCCTTCGCACCCCCGTCGAAGAGAAAGAGAACCCGCAGTCCGTCTCCTCACGGCCCACGTGGCCCGTTTCCTCCCCGGCGCCCATCATTTGGAAAGCAAGGTGAAAGACGCGACCGAAGTCCCTCCTTCAAGAACCGAGGCCGATTTCCAGGCCGTGGTGGGTCGGGACGTGGCGCTTCTAGACGGAGATCTCCTCGTGGACGGGGACGGGATCGTCGTGGGAACAACCGTCACCGTTCCGATATCCCACAACCGGGCAGGTCCAAATCACCTGGGCGAGATAGAGAAATCCATCCATCCCTCGACAGACGCTCTCGCTCGCTGAGTGGTGACTATAGTGACCGGGGTTCTCTCTATCGATCCCGCTCTGCATCGCGACACTCGGCTCGCTCGGCAAACTCAAGGATGTCAACGTTTTCTTCAAATTCACGAGGCCAGGATGCAAGAAACTCGACAAACCCCGTGCAGTCCATCATGCATGCTACGGCTCGTTCCCCGTCGTCACCTCGCCCTATCCCAAGCTACGATTCTAGCAACATGAGTGGCCCTAGAGATGGCCCCGCTGACTTGCGAGACGGATTTCCGATGCATGGCATGCGGTCTTCGGATATGCACAATAAGCAACGCCGTCGACCATCCCGACCACATGTTGATTCAAGACCATATGCGACCTCTCCGGAATTTGCAACGCCGACAAGCTCCAACCATGGATCACCGCCACCGCCCGTCTCTCCTTATAATGGTGGGCGAGGAGACCGATCTGGACAAACTCTTGCTGGCTCTGGGTAAGATTTGTGCCTCCAGCCTTTTATTTGGTCTGTTTTCCAACATACTGATCTTGTTCGTTTTTATAGACCGTCTCCCCCTCATCGTCAGGATAACTACCACTCACAAAATGCCCCATCGGGACCACACTATCAAAATAACCACGGTCATTTCGATGGGCCACCAAGTCACCATCCTCAAACCACTTATAATGGGCCGCCCTATCGAGGTGGCCATTCTGGGTTCCGAGGAAACCACGAAAACCACGGCCCGGATCGCCGATTCTCTGGATCTGGACCTCATCCCTACAACAATGGGTCTTCGCACCGAGGGGGAAGGGGTAACTTCAACAATTCACAATGGACTGTATCCGGATCTCGTGGCCGCGGGGGACCGCCAAGCCCTCCTCCACTCAGCCGTGATTCGCGGACTCCATCTACTCTTGCTCCGTCTGCAAGTGATCCGCTCTCTCCTCGGGCACCCGATCTTGGGAATAAATTGGCAGTCGCAAACAGGGATTACCAAAGAGATGATGACAGGTCTCTGCCTGTTGCAGAAAGCGATGATGCCCATGACATGCCCCCGCCTGCCCGTGATTCGAATATAACGACTCCTGGGGACAAAGGTGGAAAGTTCAGCTTTGCTCTAAAGCCCAAGACGACTCCAAACTTGACACCAAAGCCTGTCCCTGATCTTGCGCAGCGGATGGTCCGTGAGCCACCTCCTCGTGCACCCGAACCGAAAAGCCCTCGCAACCGGCTGACAAACGGCCCATTGCCCAAGTTCAACCCTGATGCGCGGTTCGACCGACGGGATCGGGACCGCGGACGAGATAGAAGAGGAGATCGTGATCGTCGAGAATTCCGAAACCAACGGGACTTCCGGGATTCACGAGACATGCGAGATACTCGAGACGATCGTCGCTTTGACCAGCGGCGTGACCGAAGAAAGAATGACAGGCGTCCTGATTTCAGACAAGACCGTCGCAGGGACCCCTCACAAGAGCCGCCCAAGGAGCCGCCGAAGCAGAAGAAGATTATCTCTCGGCCCAAGCCACGCCCGATACTGCCCAAGGAGTTTGCTGATGCTGACTCAGTTTACTACCGCAAGCCAGGAAACGAGTCTGTTATCGGCGCTGGCACCTACGGCAAAGTCTTCAAGGGAATTCATGTGTTTACTCAGCGCAAGGTTGCTCTGAAAAAGATTCGAATGGAGGGTGAAAAAGATGGATTCCCGGTTACGGCGGTTCGGGAAATCAAGTTGCTGCAACACCTCCGGAGCCACAACGTGGTTAGCCTGTTGGAGGTCATGGTTGAACGGAACGAGTGCTTCATGGTCTTTGAATATCTTTCTCATGACCTGACTGGTCTCATCAACCACCCTACGTTCTCCCTCACTCTCGCGCACAAGAAGGATCTGGCCAAGCAGATGTTTGAAGGGCTGAACTACCTCCACCACCGAGGCGTCCTTCACAGAGACATCAAGGCTGCCAATATCCTAATCAGCAACCAAGGATTATTGAAATATGCAGACTTTGGCCTGGCTCGCTTCTTCTCTAAGAGCCGTCAACTCGATTATACCAACCGTGTCATCACGATCTGGTATCGGCCCCCGGAGCTTCTGCTAGGTGAGACCCGCTACGGCTCCGCAGTCGATGTGTGGAGCGCTGCATGTGTTTGTATGGAAATGTTCACCAAGAAAGCTATCTTCCCCGGCGAGGGCGGCGAACTGAGCCAGCTGGACAAGCTTTATAACTGCCTGGGCACCCCGACTCGTGCCGACTGGCCGGATCTCGTGGAGATGCCGTGGTTCCAATTGATGCGGCCCGCCGAGCGCAAGAAGCGTGTCTTCGAGGATACGTACAAGGACGTCCTGACCCCGGCTGCGATGGACATGATTGCCCAGGTTTTCCAATACGACCCCGCGAAGCGACCATCCGCGGAAGTGGTTCTCCAACACCCTTACTTCCTGTCCGAGGAACCTGCTCCTCAGCAGGCCGTTGAGTAAGCTTACCCACCCAGCCACGTTTGAACTTTACTAACGCACTTTTCAAGACTTGAGCACATTGAAGGAGACTGGCACGAGTTTGAGTCCAAGGCACTCCGTAAGGAGGCCCGGCGTGCCGAGTGGCAGAGCCAAAAGGACCGGGAGAAACGCAAGGCGGAGTCGTCGGTGCCGCCGAGTGAACCGGATCCCAAGCGGGCGAAGCATGAGGATTCGGACCAGGTCTCGGGACCATGAGGCATTTTATTTTGCGTTTTCTGTACGGCATTGGGGCGTGACTGGTGAATGGCTTGCATCTACGATCACGGAGGTTTTGTTTGTTCGGGAATCTCTTGGGGCTTATTTTCTGTGACATACTGCCCATCATCAAAAATATTTTCTTTAATATTATCCAACTCGAGAGGGTATCTAGTACGGGAGCATGCCTCCATGGCCAGCTGTAAATGGGTGGGTAAAGGCAGAGGAGTTCGCGGCGGGCAGAGTAAGCTTCATTCGGACTAAAACACAGAAACGCGACAGGGAAATTCTAGATCGGCGCTGCATATAACCTTCGTTAGCCCGTACTAAAGATAGAGGATCGTACGAAGCACGTTGGCAGGAACGACATCAGACTTTGCCAATAGACCTCACGCCCAACCAGCCGAATGTAGGAGGCGGTTGAGACCTCGGATTACCAGAGAGCTCACGGAGTTTCTTCATTTTAAAGTGTAGATTGGATTGCATGCTATGGACGTACCCAGAAACAATAACGTGCCAGGGGGTGTTATAGGAAGAACTGTCTCGTCAATCAGGTCATCAACGGTTCATGGTAGCACTGAGGCCCTCGTGATGATGGTTTTAGATGCGAGCTGATTTGATCTCGACACACACATCGGAAATGCCGGGGAAGTAGAAATCCAAACCCCGTCATTGATTTGAGTCGGTGGTCTTGCTGTTAAAGAAGAAAAGAAGAAGAAGAGGAAAACGCGAAGAAAAAGGGAAGTCGGGAAAAAGACGGTGCGGGCGGCAGGCGAGACGGGCCCTGATTGGTTACTGTACTGATGGAGCTTCGAGTCTCCGATTCCATCGTCTTCAAACTGCACATTCACCGTCTTCAAGCTCAACCTTACCCTCCACGCCCTACATTCCCTCTTACGTTCTTTTTCGACTCCGGAGCGCCCTCCTATTCTGCATCCATTTCCTCTACCGTCTTCCCGCTGCGACAACTTCCACCGATATACCCCTCCCGCCACCTGCCAGCCCGCATCGATCCCGCCTCCGTCCATCTGTCTCTTTTTTTCTCCCTCTGTTCCGACACCCTGCGCCCTCTCTACGTCGCCGATCGCCCTGTACGAGTATCAGTTTAGTGTGCCCTGTCGTTTTTTCGAGCTTCCTATTCTCCCGGATGACCGCTCGTGTCCCGGGCCATCTCACCCGCCGCGATGGATAATGCAAACTTGTGGACTCGTCGAGCGAAGTAGGACCTCTCTTTTTGCATGTCAAAGCATTGACATAGGCTAATGGTTATTCCGTTCCAGCTCCTCCAAACTGTCTTTGTCAATGTCTGGAACCGAGGGCAAAGAAGGTGCCCGCGTCGAAATGCCCCGCTCGTCGAAACGCTTCGGGCCCGACAGCTCGCACGGGCGCTCCAATCCCTTTAACGCTATATCCCCAATGTCTACCGGCGTCTCCTCACCCTCCACCAATGCTTCCTCCGCCTTTGGATTGGGGTCGGGTGCCTTCGCCTCGTTCGGCGCTCCCAAGACTCCCGGCGGCTCAGACGTGAAGACACCGGGCGAGAAGGGCGAGCTCTCGGCGGAGCAGGAGGAGGCCATCGGGGCTAAGGTCCTGGCCCATTCCCATGATTCCGGGCCTGGCCAGCATCCCCTCAAGTCTACCTGGATTGTCTGGTACCGTCCTCCCACGCCCAAGTACTCCGATTACGAGAAATCGACTGTGCCGTTGGCATCGATATCATCGGTTGAGAGCTTTTGGGCTGTTTATTCTCATCTTAAGCGGCCATCGCAGCTTCCGACGGTGTCGGATTACCATATCTTCAAGAAGGGTATTCGTCCCGTGTGGGAGGACGAGGCTAACAAGAGAGGCGGCAAGTGGATTGTTCGGTTGAAGAAGGGTGTGGCTGACCGTTACTGGGAGGACCTACTACTGGCTATGGTGGGAGACCAGTTTGCGGAGGCCGGGGACGAGGTCTGCGGTGCCGTGCTGAGCGTACGGGGTGGGGAGGACGTCTTGAGCGTGTGGACACGCATTGACGGCGGGCGGAACATCAAGATCAGGTATGGTTTGACTGTTCGGATTATCTTCGTCGCCTTTAAAAACTAACCGTCCCCACAGAGAAACGATCAAACGCCTGCTTGCCTTCCCATTCGACACCAATATCATCTGGAAGAGCCACGACGACAGTATTGCCCAGCGCTCTGCTATCGACCAGGCCCGCCAGGAGAAAGCCGCCAATTCCAATGCTCACCTGGGCACGGAACGGCGGCGCCCCGCAGGCCAGGAAGACTCGGACAAGGGCAAGGGATCTGCCGCGTGAGCGTCCCTCTCTTATGACCTTGAGTCCTGTATAGTAACCCCAACAAAACGGAAAAAAAAAGATATCATGCACAACTTACTCATTGGGACGGGTTTGGTTCTCGGGGGCGATGGGGCATCGTGGCGAACTCAGCGGTTTGATTTGATTTATGTCTTGAGTAAACTCATTATGCCTGTTCCGTCTTATTCATGCGTGATGTTTTCTTTCTTTTCCTCTTTTTATTATTACGTCTTCCCATTCATGGAAAAGTGCAGGTGCATATGCTTGCTGGCGTGTGAATATTGGTCTTATAAGGATTGTTAGTCTATAGCTGATAGCTGATTCTTTTCTGGATGGCTCCTAATCAACCATCTATGACCGATACCTTCATGATTGTCTTGTTCTTGTGGCTGCTACCTTTTTAAGCCTGTATCATCCTGTGATGTCTTTATACGGTCGAGTCGCCATTTCTGCCTTATAAAACAGGCACCAAACTGACCGCCTTGCGATAGACGATACGACGACGCATCCCAATCGGCGAGAAAGCGGGAAAAAAAAAGAGAGAAGATAGAACGCAGGATGGGACCGATGCTGCGCACGGTCCTGCCTTAAACGAGGCGCTCTCCGGATGTCGTTCTTTGCGAACTTATCCGAGATCATCGACAGATTGTCTCCGCGTCGCCCGCGTCGCGCCCAGCCCGACTATCGTCAACGGTCTGACGCCGATTCCGTCAACCGCGGCCAGTTACACTCTCCACGCCGGGAATCTCGGTCTCCTAGCTCTAGAGCCTCGCGACGTCTCAGAGCATCCGGAAACGAATTTTCTTTGGGCTCTGATCTCGACGAGATTCAGCTGTCTGAGCCCGGTCTCTCACCGAACGATACCGCTCATTCGCAGGTGTGTGATTCCCAAGTTATATAGAGAGCTCTGTGCCAACACTTGCTCTCCCGCTATTGGGCCTTTGAAAGTTTTCGTTTCCCTCCTGGATGCTACTTTCTGCCCAGATGGAGCTGAATTTGCTTTTAACCACTCACTTATCTTTTCCGAACGTCGCGACTAACCACTCTCAGAATACCCAGAGTCATGCCAACGACTACATTTCCTCCCCTGAACCTACAAATACCCGCCGACAACCGCGATCCTCGCCTTCGCAGTTTGTCGTAGACCTCACAGCCCGGTGAATATGTCCGAAAAGCGCCCACCCGCCGGCAGGCAGTTACTGATATCGCGTGCCATTTTCAGTGGAGGCGATCCTTCGCAGATGTTGAACAAGGACCAGAGGCGGAATGACGCTCAAGTTCAGGCCCGTCAAGAAGAAGCGAGGCTGTTGGGAGCGAAAGATTACAAGTATGTCATGGGAAGTGGGGATGGAGGGGTTATGAACTTGCACTGACGACTGAATTTGCGAGCTTGCAGAGATAAGAACGCTGTACCAATAACGCCTGGTGCTAGTTTGCAGAAAAACAGGAAGATTCCTGGAGTACGTTCCTCATTTCCACGCTTTGGTTGTTTTGCGCTTTTATCTGACGGTCGGCAGTCGACGGTCGCGTTCAGGCCGACGGACAGGATTTCCCAGCATGCGCGTGATAGCGGACCTGTTCGTGCATCTGGAAAGTCGAAGGCGTCGAACCATTTGAGAAGAAACCCTCCTCACTTGGAGGATGCACCCGATTTTGAAGAGTCGAATCGGCCGAACAAGCGTCGACGACAAGACGATCACGCTAGAACACTTGACTTGACAGACGGAAGCCCCGTGCGCCGGGCGTCTTCACCTTCTAGCCAGACTTCAGCGAGACCAAAAAGCAATGGCCGGGCCAGGCAACATGAAGAGTTCCGTGGCGTGGAAGACAGCATTAGAGTTAACCGGAGCCCACGGGTTTCTCGAAGGAGCCAGCACACTCGATTCCCGTCTGCCGAGTCCCAAGAAGAACGATTTACCTCGATGGCCGCTGAACAAAGGCGCGCCGGGGCGCTCAAGACAGATAAAGAAACGCGGGCCAACAAAGACTCGGAGCGGCCTCGGCATGCTCTTCTTGACATCGTCGAGAAACATACTTTAGGGGGAAAGGGCCCAAGTCATGAAAATGCGACGTCTTCAAGCAAACCTTTTGCTGTGTCTGGTAGCAGGGAAAGTCCAGATGAATTACAGGGCGAAACCACTACTCAACCGATACCGAGGTTCCTCGACGCCAAACAACCCCAATCTCGTCACAGACTTAAGGACGGCCCCATGTCTCCCGCCCGAAAGCGCTCGCCAACCGATATACAACCCACCGACTTTGCGGGCTCACCACCTCAAGGACCTAAAAAGATCAAGCGTACCCCCAACAGCTTAGCCTCATCTTTTGATGTGATGTCTGTTCGATATGGCTCTGTCAGTAAAAGAGTTGCCAAGGGTGAAAGAGCAGCCATCCAATTGGCACCGCAAAGAATCGAACTTGGTGAAGACATCGTGGGGCCAGGGAAAAAGATGGAGATCCTGATGCGAAATGTCCGAACGGTCTTGCAAGGACTAGATCCCAGTCTTAAATTGAGGCTGAAGCTTTCTCAGAAGTCTGAGGCACCAGGTGACAATATAGATATTGAATTCCTGGTGCAATCAGACAAGGGAAAGTTCGTGCAGGCGCTGCGGGATTTCCAGATTAAAATCTTGGACAAGACAGGGTATGTATTCCAGATGAGCTTTGTTCGCTGCAAATCGGCTGATTTTGGATAGGATATTCATGGACAAGGCTTTTACAACCTACGAAAATGAGATGACACGACACGGCAACCCCACCAAACAACCCTTTCTAGACATCCCTGCGCCTGAGCCGGCATTTACCGCACCTGCCGGGTCTTCCACACGGCAAAAGCTGTCTTCCGCTTTGCAAAACTCGAAAGACGAGTCCAGTGAGAACAAACGAGTTAAAAATAAAACGAGCTCGGGGCCGATTGACGGAGCTGGTGACTCCCGAGAAGTGCCCAGTAACTGCAAGAACGAGTCGGATTCAGGGGTGGAAATTCCTGTGAAGCCATTTCGCCCACAAGAGTCTGCTGAACGAGAGACCCGATCTACTCGGCGTACGACACGCACCTCCGCGGGTTTGGCCGAACCCAACGACTCGACAGACTTCTTCAAAGTGCCTCGCCAACCGTCCCCCAAAGATGACGTTACTCGGAAGAAATGGAAGAAGCCCTTGGTGTACCCCTGGGTTGGGAAGAAAAAGGCCGAGGTCTGCGTTGAAGATCGAGACCGACTGCGTGACGACGAGTTCCTGAATGATAATCTTATCGGTTTCTACATGCGTTTCTTGCAGGATCACCTCGAACGCACCAACAAGAAAGCTGCTGAGCGGGTATACTTCTTTAATTCTTATTTCTTTGACACGCTCCTAAATACCCCGAAGGGAGAGCGCGGCATTAATTACAGTGGTGTTGAGAAGTGGACGCGCAGTGTTGACCTCTTCAGCTACGACTACATCGTCGTTCCCATCAATCAGGCTGCGCATTGGTACGTTGCCATTATTTGCAATCTTCCAAGCTTGAAGCTTGGAACTGCGGAGTCGGTGCAGCCATCCTCTGCCCACGTGAGCGACAAAGAGACCTCGAACCAGCCGGAGAGTGACGTGCATGAGATCCTTGAGTCGCCGGAACCCGAACCTACCCCGGTTCCCAGTATCTCTACCCAGACGGAACTGGAGGGAAAGAACAAGCGAACTTCTGAATCCCCAGCATCACAGGGAGCGCGGCAGTCTTTTGCTTCGATGACCATTCAAGAGCAGCAGAAAGCACAAAATGAGGCAGAGAAATCGGAAGCTCCCGCTGACACTGAGGAGTGGCCTGAAGGAGAAGAAAACCCGACTTCTCCACCTGCCAAGTTCTCCCCCTTCAAACAACCCCCAACTGAGCTTTACGCTGCATCTCATACGGGACGAAAGACCAAGAAAGGCAAGGCCGGCCCAAAGTTAAGCCCGAGCCAGACGACAATCGTCACATTCGACTCACTTGATCAAGGCCGCTCGCCCACGATCAGGATGCTGCGGGACTATATCTGCAAAGAGGCTGCTTCCAAGCATGGCGTCGAGGTCGATCCGACAACAATCAAGGGCATGCGCGCTCGCCAGATCCCGTTGCAGCCAAATTACTCCGATTGTGGACTCTACCTGTTGGCGTATGTGGAGAAGTTCGTTCAGGACCCCGACTCGTTCGTTACAAAGCTCCTTGCACGTGAAATGGACCAGGTAGATGACTGGCCTCCTCTGGGATCCGGTCTCCTTCGACATCGGCTCCGCAAGTTCCTTGATGACTTGTACGATGAACAGGCACAGGCTAAGGACATCTCGGAAGGCCAAGCGATCATGGCGGATCAGCAACCGATCTCATACTTGCTGGGTCCACCTCTGCCAAGGCAAGCTGTTGGTGACGAGCAGGGCAATGCAGAGCCTTCGCAGCCCAAAGACGATGCAAAGAACGAGGATGCGGAGGAGAAGCCTGCTGTGGAGAAAGCTGTTCAAGATAGTGATTCACCAAATGATGGTTCGGCTGTAGACCAGCCTGAATTGGTGCCCACCACTACTCCTGGCCCTAACTCGTCGAAGGGGAAGAAAGCATCTGCTCCTCCAGCAGATGAAGATGGCACCCCACAACCTGCCGCGCCAAAAGACGAAGAAGTATTGGAGGTGCCCGACAGCCAGGAGACCAGGCCAGCGCCTGAACCGAAGCCGAGCCGCACCGAGCACAAGACCGCCAAAGTAGAGGCTGCGCCCGTCAGCAGGAAGTCAGATCGAAAGAAGGCCGCTATACCAGTCGACAGTGATGTGATGAATGTCAACGAGCCTACTTCACAGAAACCTGCCAAGGGATCAGAAGTGCAGCAAATCCAGGTACGGCGTACACCACCAACAAGTGAACCAGACCGAGTGCGCAAGAGCCCACGGGGAAAGACACGCAAGGATTGAGAGAACCTTGAGGCAACTATTTGTATTTTGATATCTTTTTTGCAGCCTTACCATAACCTAGTCGAGCATGAACCGGCGATCCAACCACGTTGTTTCGCCCCATCAGGAGTTCGATATTTGCTATGTTCGAGGAATAGACGGCGTTGAATGTTGAATATGGAATATTTCGGCGGTTTGAATTTTATCGGTGCAGGAGGTACCGGCATCTTCGCAATACAACTAATTCGTCTATCCATATTCCTGTATCTCTATCCAGCGAAACTACCACTGACTCTCGTCCGCACCAACCCACCACGCCATCTTATCCCTCTTAAACGTCTCAAAGTCCCACTCTGCATCTTCCAACCTCCCTTCTCCTGCAATCCACACATAAGTCACAGCCCGCACCTCACTACCTTCATCCGCAATCTCTGACCCAGCCGCATCCAACACATCCCGCAAATGGCCCTCCGAGCTCGATGCCTGCCCAGTCCCTTCAGGTAACGACTCTTGGAGCACGCGCACAGAGACTCCTTCCCGTATATACTCATCACCCTCGTACATATCCAAACGGTGGATATCACCATCCGTTAGGCCCGAGACGAGCGTGCCTAGAACGGATGTAGACTCTGAGGCTGGCACGATCCCCGGGTAGTCTGCACCCCGCACACGATGGCGCCGGTAGCCGTGCAGAACGGCGGGCTGGAAGCGGAGCATGGCCTTTTGCCAGGATTCAGGCTCTACGCGCCCGTGAATTACTCGGTGTAGCATCTGCGGTGCCATCAGTGTCCCTGATTTGTTCGTTAGTCTTGGTATGGAGGGGTATACACGGTACATTATGGGGCTGACCGTAGAAGAAGAGGACGTGGTCTCCCATTGTGGATGTTCCAGTTCCGGAGACTATCGATTGATCTTCCAGAAATAATAAACAAAAGAAGAAACTTGGAATTAGGTACGTGCGAAAAGAGAAGAGTAAAAATGGAAAGCGGACAATGGACACGCTATAGATACGATAAGATACCTCGGGCTACGCCGATTCGGTCACTTTTCGAGTAATAAGCTGTCAACCCACATTCGCAGGATTATATTTGCGTTGAATCAAATTGTAAAAGTACTTTTAACCTCAAGAATAGGCCAGCACGTAAGCTCACTTCATCCAAGTTGTCGTCGACGTGCGCCCATTTCGCCCCAAACCCTTACTAAGAGGGTCGGAGCTCCCAAACACGCCTCGCTGGCTTCAACCCTTGACACTTGAACAACACCGCATTGTCACCCCCACAATGCACTCCTCCCTCAACCGCGCGCAAGCCGTCTTCGGCTTCTTCACCACCGTCGCCCTGGTGGTCGCGGGACTAGCCGCACTCTCAGTGCTCCTATTCCCCAGCGATGCCACGGCGTCCGTTTCGCTGAAGAACGTCCAGGTGTAAGCCACCCACTCACTGCGCCTGGCCGCCCCCTAAAGCAGCCGAAGGCAATCCTACGCTCCGCGATGCTAATTTTTATCCCCCGGGCCGACAGAACCAAGGGCCGTCCACACTACTACTCCACGAAACGCGAAGAATACGCGCAGCTCCGCTTCGACCTTGACGCCGACCTGACTCCCCTCTTCAACTGGAATACCAAGCAGCTCTTCGTCTACGTCTACGCTAGCTACTCCTCCTCCGATAAAGCGAACAGCCAACTCCGTCCCTCCGAGGCTATCATCTGGGACTCCATCATCGAAGCGCCGCCCTCGCCCTACTCGTGGGACGTGTTGAAGGAAAAGGCCACCGCTTTGCTCCCGGCCTCCGTGACCGGGAAGCGCGCGCCTAAGAAGACCAAGGCATCGAACAAGAAGAAGGAGCAGAAGAAGGAGGCGCAGCCGGGTGTGCTCAGGCTGCGGGGACAGAAGGCCAAGTATCAGATCAGTGATATTACGGGTCGTCTGGCGGAGAGGCAGAACGTGACGCTTTCCGTGGGGTGGAATGTGCAGCCGTGGGTTGGGGCTCTATGGTGGGCGCCTGCTACTGGGACGGTGCCGAGGACGGAGGGGACTATTGTGAGCAGTGAGGCGTTTGATTTCCCGCCTTTGAAGGGGAAGAAGGTTGAGGGGCAGGCCGCGGAGAGTGTTTAGCTGGTGTCGGGTTATGGTTTGGACTATTTAAGTGTCCTTGGATAAAAAGAGATAGCATACAATTGCGATTGCATAACGGCTTTATTTCCTAGAGGCGAGAGTGTGGTATTGATATAAAAACTTCATTCGCTAGGGTAGTTGATACGTTGAAACAATGATCATGATCTTGGGGATAGGAAACTCATGGGACCGTTGAGGGTGTCACGGAATTAAACACGGTCCCTTGTGACGAAAGAAACAGCACAGACGAGTTGCATGTAATCAGATAGTTCCATAGTTGGGAGGCGCGGCCGAGTGACCGTGGCCGCCGTTCTGGATGCGATCGGAGTAGACGCCGGGAGCAGGGCGCTGAGAGGCGCGGGTTAAGGGGTCGCGGTTGCGACGCTCATAGTAGACGTATTCGAGGTAAAATGCATGAATGTGACCCGGGAAGTAGCTGTAGACACTGTATTAGAAGCTGGGGACTTGTGCGACATAAGTTCGTGGAGAAACTCACCCGAGAATCGTAAGGAGGACGTTGATCCAGAAGTCAACGCCGCAGCCGGAGATCATGAAGACGCCGAGTGGCGGGACTGGAAGCATTGTTAGTGAATCTGCGCAGTGCACTACTCCTCGCGTCCAGGCAACAGGGAAATGGGCTGCGCTGCGGGTTTGTCACACGTATAGTCCCGGATCAGATAGCTGAACAGGGCACTGGACAATGGGAAAAAGCTTCGTGAGGGCACTTACTGAACAGGGTGACTATAATCAAGCACAGCATCGAACAGGTGCCCGCCATGATGAACGATAGTGGGGTTAGCGGAGGTATGTGGTAAAGTTACTGTTGAGGTTTGGCAGAACGGTTGTCGGCGTGAGCAGTTGCGAGATGAACGAGTAGCAGAGTGGCAAAGAGCAGGATATATTTATAAATACCTGAGGACGAAGTTATCCTTGGCAGTATTGAGGCGTTTCACGATCGGCAAGACGTCACGGCGAGTCAGGGAGAACATTTCGGGGTTGGTTGCTTTGATGATAGGGCTGAGGTGGGGCTGACGTCATTACCACTGTGCTTGGTTGGAGATTTGCGGTAGGGGCCGAGTCTTGGTGTTTGGATACTGGACAGGATAGTGTTCAAGATAGTGCTAGTAGCAGTGTGTAGGATAGAGTCAAAAACGGTAGGATGTTCATAGTATTCAGGATGGTAACCAGTACTACGGAGCCCCGTGGGTACACACTAGATGCAATACTTCATATGCGAATAGCTTATGCGAAGAGCAGATACCCTGTCCGTAGTTTCATCAGGCGCCATCTGGAGCGTACCAAGGGAAAATCCTGTATCATTCATTACACGGCATCAATGGTCGCCCGCGTCGTCACCTGCTCGTTCTTGTTCCCAAGCTTCGAGATCTGCAGGAAGGCATCAACTCCGTAGCCTTCTAGGCTATGCAGCTCCAGGCTGCCTGCCCAGTATTCAGCATACACCCGGCTCATCGGCAATCCCATCCCCAGTCGCAGATTCGGAGGCCGCGACGTCAGGCTATCTAGAGATCCCTCGTGGAAGTTGGCGTCCCGCATCGAGCGCTCGGGCACCTTCAATTCTTGCATTGTCGCGGCCATTGCAGGCACCTGTTCCAGGTTCTGCAGCCGCGACTGCGTGCGGGGTCCCTTGCTGAAAGACCACAAATAGGGCAGAATCTCTCGAGGGACCCCGCCGCCCTGATCGGAGATGCGCATGATCACGTGCTGGGGTGTCTCGCACACGAGCACCTCGATGGGAGGTGGAGGTTGCGAGGAGTTTTCGTATTTCTCCGTCACGGCCTGAACCGAGTTTCGTAGTAGCTCGCCCACGATATACTCCAGGTGGCTGAGGATGTACGGGAAGGTGGCGTCCACGTGGCCCTGCACCTTGATCTCTGGAAGACGCATCGATGGCGACGTCTTCCGCATCAGATCATGTGCAACCTTTCCACATCTCTCGACAACCTCCTTGGCTTTGCACTTCAGGAAAACCTCACCCACAAAGTCCGCATTCATATCGGTTCTCTCGTGAGAGTCGGGGAAGTGCCACGGGGCGTTGAAAGTATCGGTAAGGGCTAGATGCTGCTCTGCAATGACGCGGCGGGATATTCGCTAATTCCGAGTATCAGTCAAGGTTCTCGAGCAGAGGACGCTCTTCAAACATACCGCGCGCAGGAGCGTGTTCATCAGCCGGTCCATCTCGTCGGGTGGAAACAGATCCCGGCACTCCAAAACTCCCGTCGCCAGATTGGGGATCACCACAAGATGCTCCTTGAGCATCTCGCGCAGGATATCACAGAATCGATCATTATCTTCCAAGCTGCAGATCTCGGGGATCACTCGAAATCGCTCGAAAGCTTTATAGTACAATTCGTATACGAGGGAAAGGTGTGGGTTGGCGACAACCACATAGGGCAATTGTTGGATATCTCGCAGACGGTGCGCAATTCTGTGATTGTTTTCTTTAGCGGGTAGATCATCTCCCCTCCCGACCAATCGAGGACGTACCGAGTGGGCAGCTCGGTGCGTACATAGTTCGCCGAGCTGATAAGTCGTGGCTCGGTCAACGTGCGGCCGAAGAAAGTCAACTGCCGAAGACTGATAGGGCGGATCTCGCGCTCAGCCCATCTGGATAGTCAAGTCAGCACGGGTACCTCACACGACACGGTGGAGTCATACTCATCCAAAGCAGAAACGGGCCGCCATGGCGGAAGCTGGCCCGAATAGAATCGTGGCCTGGGAGCACGAAGGGTTTGCCAGCATCGAGCTGAAAGACTCGACCGCATTGTGCTCCATGCAGTCAAGTCTGGGGCAATAGAGCCACCTGGGCATGTAAGCTTCAAATGCGGGAAAATGAGGAGCTTCCGCATGTGTACGTCGGGCTGAGCAGGGCGGTGAGAGGGGTAGGCATGTGACGCGGTCTGATTTGCTTTTGCGGTGCACCTGCATCTCGGGACGGAGGCTTTACTACGAATTACACGCGGTTGTTACTTGATCTAGGCGGTGTTTGACCGTAGGTCTGTGCCAAGGGGTGACCGTTGGAGGACCGTTGGATCTCCATTGTGCGTAGCTGCAGCCGCTGAAGATATAGCGGGTTGTCAAATCCTGGAACCGAGCCGACCGGTAAGATGATGCAGCGGTGAACTAAGAGTGAAAAATTGGAGATTTCTATATGATTATGATGGCCAAGTTACAATGCCAAACATTCTTGTTCATGTCAAGCAGCATACCTACAGCTCCTTAGCTATCTAGGCCCCAGACAGGTAGCTTGAGGCTAGGGCTAGACCGTTGGGTATCCGACGGTGCGTACGATTCGCAATCAGGCATAGTAGAGCACTGGCCCAAAAACAAGGAAAAGATACATCATGCTCCGATTGCCGAACTAGAAACCTTGGAAGAAAGAGCTTGAAGCTGGGAAGTGAATGAGGCTTTGTTTTATACTTGCCGCCCCCGCTGTTGCTCTTCCCTGCCGAGCGCTCGAGGGCTCCGCCACCGCTAGCTCCGGCCCTCATTCTGCGGGTTCAGAAGAATTTCCTTCCGACAACGACACCCATCCTTACATCTCCTCGTTATTCCCCCCTCAAATCCCCTCCGACAGGTGCCTTCCGGCTGGACGGGAAGGCCCTTTCGCCATGGAAAACGTGAGTGTCCGACCGTGCCCCTCGCGAGTGTCGTCATTGCAGATCTAACCTTCCCCCCAGCTCGCGGAGAACGACATGCTCGTCGACGAGTATGAGCAGTACCCCAATGAGAAGACCGATGTCGTCGTCGTTTCACGCTCACCCTCCGATGATCCCGAGCCCGCCCCGTCCGCTGCTGACCGTATGTTTCCTTTCCTCACCTTGTCCCCTCCCCTCCATCGAACACTACTTCGCGGTGCCTGTCATTTGGGACAGTCGGCTAACCGAGATGCAAAATCAGACGCGGCGATGATGGAGCGAGTCCTTCCTAAAAACCCGGATCTCGAGACCGAAGAGGAAACACACCACACATGGCACATCGAAAACTGGAGGAAGTTGGATCGAAAACTGCACGGGCCCGTGTTTAAGTGCGGTGGATATCCTTGGTGGGTGATATTTCCTGACGAGCTTGTGCTTAAGCTGACTTGGGGACAGGCGCATTCTCTTCTTCCCCTACGGAAACCATGCCGAGCATGCTTCGTTTTATTTGGAGCATGCATGGGAGGGTGAACCACCCGAGAATTGGTATGCCTGTGTGCAGTTTGCTCTCGTGTTGTCGAACGTGAAGGATCCTTCTATCTATGTTTCCCACGGTAAATCCACCCTTTTGTTTCTTTTTCTTTCCATGCCTTTTCCAATCGTGGTTTTTGCTCTGTTTCTCTATTTGCCTCGTTTGGAATCAGCATTCATACTAACGTGAGTGCAGTCGCTACCCATCGATTCACTGCCGAGGAGGGAGACTGGGGCTTCACTAGATTCTATGATCTCCGAACCTTATTTAATGAAGCCTGGGAGGGCAAGAACGTTCCCCTGGTTCAGGATGACGAGGCCAACGTCACGGCGTATGTGCGCGTCGTGAAGGACCCCACTGGCGTTCTCTGGCACAGCTTCCAAAAGTATTTTCCCTTCGTCGACCCTTCACTCCCGAATTCTTTTCGCTAACGGTCTTCATCGAAGCTATGATTCCAAGAAAGAGACCGGCATGGTTGGTCTTCGCAATCAAGGTGCCACGTGCTATCTTAATTCCCTGCTTCAATCTCTATACTTCACCAATGCCTTCCGCAAGGTATGTTTTCTATTTTCCCTTGATGAGAACGGTGCTGATCCCGCGTAGGCTGTGTATCAAATTCCCACCGAGGGGGAGGCATCGCGTGACAACAGTGCATGGACTCTTCAGAGACTCTTCAACAATTTGCAGACCAACGACACGGCGGTTTCCACAACTGAGCTCACCGTGTCTTTTGGCTGGGATTCCAGACAGGCATTCGAACAACAAGATGTTCAGGAGCTCTCGCGAAAGCTCATGGAACGGCTGGAGGTGAAGATGAAGGGCACAGTCGCTGAGAAGACTCTATCCGATCTTTTCGTGGGCAAGACGAAAACTTACATCTCTTGTGTCAATGTGCCGTTCGAGTCATCCCGCGTGGAAGAATTCTGGGATATTCAACTCAACGTTCGAGGCATGAAGACCCTGGACGACAGCTTTAGGGACTATATTCAGGTGGAGCGGTTGGATGGCGAGAACAAGTACGATGCTGGTCCGCCGCACGGCTTGCAGGATGCGGATAAGGGAGTTATCTTCGAAAGCTTCCCTCCAGTCCTGCACCTTCACCTCAAACGATTCGAATACGACCTCAACCTCCTCACGATGATGAAAGTTAACGACCGACATGTGTTCCCGATGGAATTTGATGCTGCCCCCTATCTCTCCAAGGATGCCGACTTCAAGGAGCCCTGGGACTACGAGCTCCATGGCGTTCTTGTGCACAGCGGCGGCCTCGACGCCGGTCACTACTATGCATTCCTGAAGCCCTCTAAGGATGGATACTGGTACCGCTTCGACGACGACCGTGTGAACCGTGTCACCGAGAAGGAAGTCCTGGAGGAAAATTACGGAGGAGAGTACGAACTTGCGAACGGGAGTGCGGGAGTCAAGCAGCCATTCACTCGGCAATACTCCACAAAGCGATCAATGAACGCCTACATGTTGGTGTATATTCGGAAGTCGCGAGTGGACGACGTTCTTGTGCCGATCACGCAAGATGATGTGCCTTCGCACATCGAAAAGCGTCTGGCCGAAGACCGCGCAGAGATGGCACGTCGCAAGAAGGAAAGAGAGGAGGCTCACCTGTACATGAACATTGGCGTTTTGACAGAGCAAACTTTCCAGTCTCACCACGGATTCGATCTGACGAGTACCGACTTGCCCCAAGAGGACCCAGCACTCCCCACTCAATACCGGGTCCTGCGGACGAAGAAGGTGAAAGAGTTTGCGCAGGAAGTTGCCGAGGAACGAGGACTCGACGCCAGGGCAATTCGCTTCTGGGTTATGGTCAACCGTCAGAACAAGACCACTCGGCCAGACCAGGTCATCAACGACCCCGAAATGACTGTTGAGGAGGCCTACACCAAATTCGGCACGAAGGGCAACTACTTCCGACTTTGGATGGAAACTGCTCCCAGCGTTCCGGAGGGCGACGACTCCCCGTGGCCTGACAATGACACTGTTCTCGTTTTCCTGAAGAACTTCGACGTGGTGACTCAAACCCTGTCTGGCGTTGGTCCAGTGTATGTTCGCAAGAGCCAGAAGGTATCCGAATTGGCACCCATCATCCTTTCCAAAATGAACTGGCCTACGGGTACCGAGTTCATGCTTTTCGAGGAGATCAAACACAACATGATCGATGTGATGAAGCCCAAGCAGACATTCCAGCAATCCGAGATTCAAGACGGCGACATCATTACTTTCCAGCGCCAGGTCAAGGATTCAGAGCTTCCGTCTACTGTCATCTACCAGGATGCCAGACAGTTCTACGACTACCTCCTGAACCGTATGGACGTTACGTTCGCTCCCATCAAAACCGCCGACGGCCAGGAATCCCCAGAGTTTACCTTGACGCTCAGCCGGAAGATGACCTACGACCAATTCTCGAAGAAGGTTGGCGAGCACCTTAATGTGGAGCCGACTCATCTGCGGTTCTCGCCTGTGATGGCTAGCAACGGCAAACCCAAACCCTCGCTTAAGCGGAACATCACTTCTACCCTGGCTCAAATTCTCAATGGGCAATATGGCGCCTATGGCTATACCATGCACCGACCTGATGCTCTTTACTACGAGGTTCTGGAGATGAGCCTCAGTGACTACGAGAGCAAGAAATGCATCAAGGTTACATTGCTTCCGGAAGGCATCACAAAAGAGGTAAGACTATGTTTGTCGCTTTCACATGAGAATAGTCACTAACCCGCAATAGGAAGTTGTTGAGGTCCTGGTTGCCCGCAACGGCGATGTCTCCGAGCTCCTGTCTGAATTGCAGGCGAAGGCAAACCTGAGCGATGAGACTGTTCGCGATTTAAGACTCCTTGAAGTGATGGGTGGGAAGATCAAGCAGGAGCTCCGAAACGATTACAGCGTGACGAACATCAACGAGTACTCCACTCTCTACGCAGAGCAGATCCCGGCCGAGGAGTTGAATAAGGATGACGAGGACCGAGTGATCAGTGCCTTCAACTTTGACCGAGAGATTAACCGGACCCACGGGGTTCCGTTCAAGTTCGTTGTGAAGCCGGTCAGTCTTTTGCTTCTCTTCTCCCTATTCCGATTGCATACTGACGTTAAAACAGGGTGAGATATTCAAGGAGACCAAGGAGCGGCTCTCAAAGCGCACCGGAATCAAGGGCAAGCCGTTCGAGAAGATCAAGTTTGCTGTGGTGCCGCGCGCGTCCTTCTCCAGTCCCAAGTACATCGAAGACGGTAAGTCCCTTTCGTTTGTCCCTTCTGCCAAAGTTTGCGTGCTGACCACTCTCGTAGATGACATTCTCTCCGACATTGCTGGCTCCGACGATTACCTCGGCCTTGACCACGCGAGCAAGAGCCGTGGATTCTGGGGCAAGAGTGATAGCTTCTTCATTCGATAAAGTAATTTCCAGGGCGCTGTGGGGTTTTGTGGGAGGGCTAGATGCTGCAATCCGGTACATGAGCAGTGACAGCATGCGACGACTATGTTTTTCATTTCCAGTTTCATTTCTAAACGCTTTTCCTTTTGCCCTCCGACACCAAATGTTTTCTTTTTTCCATACTTAGCTAGTAGCGGTAGAAAAGACGTACAATGAAATGGATTGTTTGGGTGCAAACAGTGCAAACTCCGGACCCCGATCTCCATCGAACTCCTGACACGCTACGTTAATCCTCGTCAACACTCAAAGGTCGAAGGTCTCAAGGCACAATGCGCTTCGCTCTCCTCGCCGGCCTGGCCTCCCTGGTCTCCTCCGTCAGTGCTACTGCTTTGACTTACCGTCTTGACGCCAACGAGAAAGCATGCTTCTATACCAACGTTGACCAGGCCAATGCCAAGGTGGCTTTCTACTTCGCGGTTCGTACACCTTCGTCGGCCGCCTGATTCTTGATATATTCCGACAGATCGGGCATTGCGCTGTCAGTAACTAACATTGGCTTGACGTAGGTCCAATCCGGCGGTTCCTTCGATGTCGATTTCGCCGTGACCGCGCCCGGCGGCAAGGTCGTCCTGGACGGCTCCAAGGAACGCCAGGGTGACTTCGTCTTCACTGCCCAGAGCATCGGCGAGTACCAGTTCTGCTTCAACAACGAGATGTCGACATTTGCCGAGAAGATGGTCGATTTCGAGATTGCCGTATGCTACCCTGTTCCCGGTTGGACGGTGTGCCACGCGCGCCATCAGCTCCTCCACCCCAATTTGATTTCAACTGGAGAAATACTTTACTTACATGCCATCGCAGGTTGAGAACGAGCAGCGCGCCCAGCTTCCTTCCCGCCAGGGCGCCAGCCCCGAGCAGACCAGCAACTTGGAAGAATCCATCTACAAGCTGTCCGCCCAGCTGTCGACGATTTCCCGCAACCAGAAGTACTTCCGTACGCGCGAGAACCGTAACTTCAGTACCGTGCGCAGCACCGAGCGCCGGATCTTCAACTTCAGCGTGATCGAGTCTCTGATGATGATATCGATGGCCGGTCTGCAGGTGTTTGTGGTGCGCTTCTTTTTCCAGGGCGCCCGGAAGGGTATGTTTCCACCGCCAATCTCCGATCAGGGGCTATTCTATGAAATCAAGTTCTCGGGGGGAACCGACGCTAACACATTGACCAGGTTACGTGTGATGAGCATGAAGTCAATAATACGATGCATTTTATTCTATCTTGGTCATAATGGGCGTGTCGTGTATTCTTATTACTCTATAGGCTAGAGTTACTGCTCCAATGGCAAAAACGGGATCGCTGCTTTTGAGATGACATGCTTTTGTTCCTACTGATCTTGCAGGTATAGTGATCCACCGTCAGTGTCTTGTCTTCATTGGTCTGGTTGTGTCAATGCAGAGGCGATGCAGGTGCGTAACAGGTTTTTGGAAGAGTCTCGGGGAAACGAACGGTGATTCCGCCGTGCAGATTCCACTTGGTCTGGCCACACGCTGACTGATGGATTCAGCAAAGGGGGTGGTCTCTTCGTAGGTTCAGTGGTGCTTGCGCTAGTCGTACTCGTTCGTTCTGACTGGGAGCAACGGTAGACGGTCGCGACGTAATGACCCACAGGATGATGCACGGTCGACAGCCCAGGTCAGCGTGAAACCGGTCTGAGCAGGTTGAGTTAGCCACCAACGGTGTCATAGTGCAGGTCAAGGCTGAATGGTGCATCTGGAGTTCGGAGAGACATGCAGAGGCCGAGGCCGAGCGATGAGCGATGAGCATCGGCGATGGATATCGTTGAAACTGGTTGGACTGGTCGGTCAGCGATGTCAGGGAGCCGGCGTTGGATATCATGAGGCCGAGATCTTCGAGATGAGCCCCTAGTTGGGCGCCATGCAACTGAGCTGGTTCCACCGACTTGGTCGATTATCAGGCGATTCAATTGCACAATGCCACAATGGCGGTCACCTCGAGGTCTTGGGAGTCCATGAACGTCAGTCTGTTGAACAGGGTGCGGTTCATAGTTCGCCGTCCAGCAATACAGGTTTTCGTCATCATCGGTCAATATCAACGAGCATCCCGCAATGACGAACGCAGAGCGGCTCGATTTGGTCTAGAAGCAAATACCGCCGAAGCAAAGGCCGGAGATATTAACTTATGCGAGGGATACAACGTACGAGACTGATGCAACCGCGAACTCGGAGCTGACCACCGGGCAATGTGAGCGTTGAACAGATTGCCTGCGTCCATGGATAGATGCGTTTCACTTTCAAAGGGTTCCACCTGCCCGGCTGTTCCATATGACTTCATATGGTCTACACTGATGTATTCTTCTCGGAATGTCGCCGTTTAATGAAGGTGATATCATGGCAAGCAGCGACCGAATCAATCAGCCCTCGTCATTCGTCAGTTTCGCCATCTGGAGCTGCGTATACGCTGCTTATACCGGCAATACGAGCGATATAACGAGTCAACCGTTACGGGGTTTCGATATCGGCTTGATAGAGTGGTATGGCTTGGCGAGTTCGATTCTCCACGCTATCTCGAGGTGGGAACCTGTGAAGTCTCATGGGGTTGGGAGGCAAGTCATCCCTACTCTTCCCGAGATGTCATATCGGCAATACGATCACGACCTGATATTTCATCAAGTGGAGCGATGTGCATGACGAACGCTGATGGTTCAATCAGAGACATTTCCCTGGACTCCTCCGCGACATGTCGTCAACGCGATCGGACCGGCGGGGTGCATTCGGGTGCAATTAACATCGTGGACCCAATATTGGATTGAGCTCAGGCTACTCCACATGTTTCTTTTGACTTACGACATCGCACAGATGGCTAGCTCTGATATCACTCAGCATCACCTCCTTCCACTCACGGCGTTGCACTTCGTCAGATATCTACATTAAAAGCGACTGCCTTTTCCCGATCGAGTTACCACCCCGACTCTAGAACCGTTCGGACCGAGGGACTGAGGTAGAGAATATCGATTATTGATGCAGAGGTCTGCCCGTTTGCCTAATTTTTGGGTTTTTACTTCCTGCAGGCGACGTATCCACTAAAAATCCCTTTCCTCCCCTATCACCGTCGTCTACTGACGTCGCACAGTGGCTCTCGGTCTGCGTCTGGCACATCACGGGGTCCGAGGATATCATTATGGAGCACAACTACGTCGAGTCGGTAGAAAAGTGAGGCGATACGTCCCGGCACAACGGCGCCGGCCATGCGCGAGACCCATCTTCTTTGCCTCCCCCGCTGCAATGGCGAATGATCTGTCTTCCGGACCCTGGCTCTCCTCGCCCGTCCCACGGCTGTCACCGATTACACATCCGATTCTCCGCCGACGATCCTCTGGTTTCCCATGTTTTCGGGGAGTTGTCGAGCTTGGTCCCCCTCTTCATCTCTTCATCTCTCCACATCTCAGCCAGTCGTTATACTTCGCGTGTCCAATGGGGCCTCTCCACCCATCCTTTTTGCGGTATGAAGTACACCACATGCCTCTGGCCAATCCGTAGAGTATCATCACCGTGGATATTAGATTCACTGGAACGTGGCTGAATGGCGCACTGGCCAGAATGGTCACTCCATATCTGATCTACTCGACCCAGGGTTCCCTGACGTCAGGTGGCCGCGTCTGCCTTAGGCAGAATAGCCTTTCCCTCGAGCAACGACCAATGATGATCAACGGCGAGCCTTGGTTGGACTCCAGTTTTTCTCCCGTGACCACATACAGTACCCTCTGAACCGGAGCGATGGATATGTACGAATCAGGCAGGCGTGTAACGGAGATATTGATTTTTTGTAGAAACTATGCATAGTGTCTCCCGGCGACTTCACGGGTGATGAGAGATCCGTTATAAGCAACGAACAAAAACACTTGGAGTAAATAACATTACTCCGTTTACTTAGTTGGGTCGAGCTCCTTTGGGGCGTTCCTGCATGGGCCACCATCGAACAAAAGGTTCCAAATCGAAACGCGGATCGCCCTGAGGGCTGGTCGATGACGCCATGGCTTGATCCAATTGGAGCCTCAGCGTTTCGACCACGCTGTTTGACTTCCCCCTGAACCCCTCGAACACAGGTACCTACGCGACGAGAGGATCAAGAATGAGGGACAGGACAGGATGGTCAACCGTCTGTCGCACGGGTCCAGATCATTTCCCCCGTGTACAATATACCCCGAACTCCGATAGCGCGGAATCCACTCTGACGTTCTGCGCGGCTCCACCGGGAATGCCCATTCGTTCCGCATTGCGCGCCCTATCCCAATGCAGCGCCGAAAGGCTAACGGGGGCCTCGACGTTCGTGGGCCCCGAAACTCGCCGCCGTGACTCGTTTAACGGACGTCAGTCGCAGATCTGCAGGGGACCGTCTGCTGCATTACCGATCTGAGAGCACCATCGGCTCCGGCCCATTCACGCATTCCCCAATGACCTCATCCGGACAGTTGGACCCTCTCGGTGGACCGACTGATGCTACCGATGGCCCATCAGCATCGGTCCCCGAGCGGGTGTGGAGATAAGTTATTTCATGGTGATAGACCCTTCAGCCAAACGCAGCGGCCACAGCGGCTAACCCCCACCCGTGAAGGAGGGGTGGAGGGGTGGATACCGTTCTTATGATGTCGCCCAGCCTCTGAGAAGTCCATCTTCAGCCAATGATGTCATCTCACCTGGGTCCGTCGATGAAATCTCTCCTCGACGGTTGACCCAAGGGCTGTTCTCCTCTAGGCCTATCAGACACCACTAGCCCTCGTTTCCCTTTGCCGTCTTTCATCGTCCCCCGGTGATTTCATAGCTAGGTGGAGCCCAGCTCGTGTTATATATTCCTCAAATGAAGACTAGGTTGCCCTTTTTTCCATCTTCCCTAACCGTCCGAGCCCTAACCCTGTGTACCTTGCCGCCCCATAAGCCCTCAACTTTATCTGCTGCCCCTGACTGAGTCTGCTGCACGATACTTCCACAAATAACTTGACTTGTTTCCTCTCCCGATTTTCCATCCTTGGTTCACGGGGGGGGGGGGGGCGGGGGGGGGCGGGGCGGGGGGGGGGGGGGGGGGGGGGGCGGGCGGGGCCCCGCCG